>LUCW03002400.1:12500-25000 GCA_001586965.3 Sphaeroforma sirkka | reverse complement strand
GCGATGGAAGCCAATCACCATCTTCTTTCACTCTGGGAGGAGGCTAAATTTTCGAAAGAATACACGCGCTTTCTCGCAGTTGATGCTCGTGACCGTTTCCTCCTCCGACATGTTGATCAGGCTATCCAGATCAAGATGATGGCTGAACTGGGGTATGATGTCACAGTACCGATCATAAAACGTTTCTTGATTGCACATTACGGGGCGTCAGCACATCTCTACCATCCTGAGAATGTCTCGGAGCTTCTGGATCAAGTAAACCGTCTCATCACAGTGTGTTGCCGTGATGATCGCATCAAGCTGCTTTACCTCTCCGATTTCGATAAGAATGGTGTTCTGTCGTTTTCAACTTACCGCCTGGCCGAGAAAGCAAATCCGGCCAGACCTGCTAGCACTCCCCCGGCACCTGATGTCAATCTGAGCCTTTTCTTCGCTGCATGAGATGCTACACAGAATGATCGCTTCATGTACCAGATGCACACACGGCACTTTCTAACCGACCGTGGCTGGCCTCACAATCGACTGTGAACTACGATGGATATTTCTATGTTTATAAACTATGTTATATAAACTAAAATACAATTTAAGTCAGTTAGGATTTAGCAGTGGTATCTTGTGTAAAAATGACCGGGACTGCCTCTTGGTAAGAGCCTTAATATCCTCGATTACACAGGACTTACCTCTAGCTGTTCTTTATTAAATAATTTCCACTAAAAGTACTAAGTGTTCATGACCACATGCCTAATTTGTAGATAGACATAAGAACGTAAGTCAAGTTAGTACATTGGCTAATATATATAAAGTTCCGTTTGAAGAAAAGTTAAAAAAAGAAAAAGACATATTGGATTTTGGAGATTGGCAGGAAGACCAAAACCTGTAAGTAGTAGTTCAGAGATTATAAAATTTAGTTTATAATATCCTACATCTACTATCGTCTCGAATAGATCCAAGCAAATAAGTCATACCAAATACTCAGGCTATTGGAGCCATCAAAGTGAATTTAGCACACTTTGGAAATATTGGAAAAAGAATTTGTATTAAATTATTTTAAATACAACTAAAAACCAATATGTTATCTCATTTGATCTTGATATTTTAGACTGACCGGAGACCATATATATTACATAGCCCCCAGTAGCTTTTAGGACTACGGACGTACGTAAAGGTACGATCTAGTTCGTAAAGCAAAAACCAAAGTAAAACGGATTCGGTCATGGCTTATCGAGTAAGTATGTACCTATATGTACGAGTTCAAGACTCATATTGTACTCTATGTCGTTTAGTATTTGGTCCAGTAACCATTTTCGATGTAGGTGCCTTGCGTTTATTACTTGGTAAGGTAATAGTCAAAGATTGTTCTTCATTAGTAATTAAGTTCGAAGGACTTTTTGCTCTGTCGGTAAGCAGATCAGAAAGTTTAGTCACATAGGTAGTAGGTGGCAAATAGGAAATTCCATATCCATCCGGGTGTGTAGTCACCTGAGGAAACCCTTTCCGTTTATCTCTGTGTTCTTATGTAAACGCTTATTTCATTTCTTATTAAGAACACGAAGGAAGTCGCGAGATTCACGAAACGCATCGGAGGTTAGCCAAGCTACTGTTCCATCCATAAAGCAGGTCTTGTAGTAAGTGTAACCTTCTTCGGATGTTTTGTCAATTATATCTTTGACTTGTGACTCCATAACTGGGACATCAGAATCAAATGAGCGAGCGAATGAGAGTTTGGAGGTGGGGATACGGTGAGTGCCTAGATTAGTTGTGCTAGTACCATCTATGTTATTCACTTCGTAAGTATCACCCTTCTCATCATGGTAGGAAATAACAAAAGGTCGATTTATAATGTTAACATAATCGCCAACTTAGAACTGAACAATGTACTTAGTGTTATTCCATCGGTCATACGCTTTAAGTAGGACACGATTTTTGTGCTCGAGTGAACAGGGGTAAACAACGTTCTTGATAGACTCGATCTTTTCTCTGGCGCAGTTTTGTCAAACGTTGCTTGTAATTCACTATAGTGGCCAAAGAAATAGTGTAACAGGAGTGTTCCAGTTTGAGGATTCATGCAGTTATTCATTTGAGTCTGAACCCATTTCAAATGATAAGGCCACATATCCCAACGTCATTTAGTGCGGTACACAATAGCTTCTTTAGTTTTCTATGACGTGTCTTATTTGCACCATGCGTTTGAGGTTTATAAGGAACACCACGCCGATGGTTCATGCCGGATACGAGTATAAGTGTCTCTATTAGGTCGGTACAAAATTCACTACCGTTATCAGAACATAGTACTCGGGGGAAATCGAAGTCATTAAAGACGTGATAGCATAACTCTGCCACTGTCTGCGGGCGTTTGTTCGGTAATACATAAAGCAAGTTATGACAGATATATACATCGCCAGTATGCTTGGATCGCGGGAGTTTAACCAAATCGACTATGACTCGGCGCATCGGTTGGTCTTCTGCCACACTTTTTAGGGGTGCCCAACCGTATCGCTTGATCTGGTTCTTTTCACAATCAGTACAGCTTCGGTATACTTCACGTATGGTTTATTTCAGCGCCGGGTGATCAAGCCCTGCACGAATAGCCATCTTAAAAGTATACTCATATGCTCGACGAGTTAAATTATTTATTATTTTAACTCTACTCTCGAGCTCTTCTAAGTCAGTCAGATTCTGTGTAACGCTGGTTGGATGAACCATAGTTTCGTTGGATAAGGCAACTTTAGTATCAGGAGGGGTAGACTCCTGAGATACGTAATTAACAACATTGGATTGTTGAAGTATCTTCTTCAGTTGTTTCGCAATTCCTGGCTGTTCTTGAGCAGCTCTTAAAGTAGCTGAGTGCGAGCTTCATGTCGTCTCAATCGTCATTACCTCGACTGCTTTCTCGACTGCCTTCTTGTTGGGTGTGTGTGTTGTACGAGTCTTGAGCTTTTGTTCATACTCCTTAGACTCCTCTAGTTTGGCTAAGAACTCGGTTGAGGGTTTCCACTTAGTGGTACCTGCAGGACCGATGCGACAAGCGATGGTGTGTTTCCAAGGTGTCTTCTTATTATAATAGGATCCCTGATACAAGAACGTGTCGGTTTCACGGTCGACATAGATAGGCTCGTCTTGTATCATATTAATTAAATCACGTATCCATGGGTCGGAGCTACGTAAGGGACAACACAGCGTAATGGTAGACTTAGGAATATTATTATAATTTAACAACTGTGCGATAAGTTGTATATATATGTATACATATATATATATATATATATATATATATATATATATATATATATATATATGTGTGTGTGTGTGTGTGTGTGTGTGTGTGTGTGTGTATGTGTATATATATATATATATATATATATATATATATATATATATATATATATATATATATATATATATATATATATATATATATATATATATATATATATATATATACATCCATGCATACGTACATACATACATAGAAATGTTGTTTACAGATTGCATTACTGATTTTTTCGTCCGGTGTACAGTCGACGTATGGTGTGTACAATTTATATACTTTTGCGCTACGCTTGTATTGTATTGTCTGACCGCTCAAAGTATATTAACATACAGCCTTAGTACTGTGTACAAGCTCTCAGCAGTATAATGGTGCGCAGAAATAATTTAGTATGAAAGTAACTGTTTGTCGTTGAAGCTTCTTCATAGACTGGTTTTGAAAAATCAAATTCCCTATTAAACACGCGGCCATGTAAAATACCGGACTGGTGTTGAACCCGTGTAGTATGAAAAGGTTCCGAACTGGTGTCGAACCCTGGTGTCATAATAAAAAAATACAGCACTGGAAAGTCACTAAATGTACATAAAAAGTCTTTATATGTACTTTCAATGTTTCCTTAAGTATTGAAACTTGCATTTAGAAAATTTGATTGGGTATTAGAAAACGTACCCGTTAATCTGAATGTACATTTAGTGACTTTCCCATGTAGGCCATGTACATTTAGAGTATCTTCTCGTATATATTCGTAGACCTTGAGGGTTTTTTTTTGCATATATCTCTGTCTCAGCTATGTATGTATCAACCCATTTTGATATATCCGATTTGCTAAGTAGTGAAAATGATTTCGTAGCACTATATGTGAGTTCGGTCGGCAGAATGTTCACCGAGGCCTATATTCTGAGCACGATTTTTAAACGACCTACTTGGCTGTGTATCATCACAGTCGCCATGCAAGGATTTCGCTACTTCTACTGAGCATTCTTGACGACCAATCTCCTCCTCACTCTTTTCGCAGTACAACCTGCTTGTCTACACTTCACTAAGTACATACGCATCGCCTGTAATCTGCCTCTCTCAGCTGAAGATGGTGCTTTGTTTCTCAAGAAGGATTCCAGTTTTCGCAAACGCTCGGTAGCCTCAACACTACTCAAGGTCCATTTCTGCAGCGCGCTAGTAGTAGACTTATTTTCACAATCCGCAAGGCTCTCCATTGTTTCTGTTGTTTGTCTACTCAAGGACGATTTCAAGAGCTTCGTCGAATTCCTCAAATTGTTCTTTGGCATCGTCTAAGTCTAGATCGAGGTCAGTCTCGTCTTTTTTGCCGTCGTGATCTACATCGGTGCCACTATCTACTGATTATCCATCAGTTATAATAGACTCTACTATATCTCCTATTTCTTCTCCATCGTCCGATGCAGCTTCCGCAAAAAAAACTCGTACGTGCACATGTCACCGTCAATTAGCCCGCAGGTACACACGCCTACGTTACATTGCATGTTCTAATTCGGTACACTTACAACTTGTCTTTTCACACACAATGCACTTAATTACAAAGCCTAGTTTGCTTAACTTCATCGTATCTTTTGATGCTCTTTTGCAGTCCAGCTTATTCGTTCTGATATACGTTTGAAGTGTTTAGAATAGGCGCCTATGATCTTTAGCCACTTTTACATTCTTCTCGTTCCCATCCATGGGTCATTGATCAGACCATTCTTCTCTGCATCGTCAATGCTGTATTCTTCACCGTGCTCTACGTTGATTTTGTTTGATGTGAATCACCCACGAACACCCCTCTTTCGTTTGATGCCACTTAGCTTAGAGGTGGACTGGTTAATGTGCCTTTTCTTGGAGCTCACCATAGTTTTCTTGACTTGGATATGGTTGTATGTTCGGGTGACAAACACACACAAATATTAAGGTGTATTTATCAGAAAAATGTGAGTGTGAATATTTGTAAAAATTTGTGCTGTCACACCAAAAAAAAAGATTTTTCTAGCCCGCATGTCTGTGTTTAAATACAAACGTGTGTGAACTGATTTTTCGTTCGTATACACACAAACAGTACCGTACACCGTATGGATCTGAACACTGTCAGATGATTCTTTTGATAAACATAGATTGCCATCAAATGATGCAAGTGGCATACAAAGTTATGAAGATGCATGACTCGACAGTGCTGGTGCTGACACCTGCACAGGAAGCCAACCGGAAATGTCAACTCAGTTAGGGTTTAGGGTTTTAAATCCTAAACCCTAAAACAAAAAAATATCTACGACTCAGTTCCGATAGTTCAAATGTTGGCTAAGTATGTTCCGATATATGTAGTCGGATTAAACTATACCCCATATGGTTTGCATCTCCGGATCGGAGATCAACTGACCGTAACTGACTATGACTATACTGCAAGACATAGCGATCGTAAGAAACGAGGCTTGGTTGTTTTCAAGGCTATCAATGGACGCCATCGACGAGTTGGTATGATATGCTATGAGCAGTGTGAGAGATTTGATTTCAAAAAGAGGACCCTAAGGGTAATTTACTTCATGTTCAAGTCGAAAACTATGGATAATAGACCTGTATCCTATCGTAGAGGATGCACGGTAGAATGCGAGATATGTCCATATAGAGTTTCACAGTAAATGAAAATTTCGAGATTTATGACTCAAACTTTGGATACTGACTCAGGATCACATACATGTGTTATTTTACCAAATTGATTTTATTGCAGTTTTGGATAGCTCGTCAAGGCGAAGACATTGACGTATTTTCCCCCTCAAAATTCTGACCTGCAGTTCAGGAGTTATTCGGGTTTTAAAATGAACTGGAAGGATCTGGTTCTTGGATGTGTGCACCATAGCCTCCGGCCCTTCGGCGTCCGAGGCTCCGCCCTCACAAGGAAAGACCTGGACAGGTTCAAGGGGGTTTTTTTTGTTAGATTTTTTTTTTGCATAATGGACTCGAGAACTTGGTAGTACTATCACGCGGAGATAGTAAATGTTAAAACAGTAATACAAGGGGTCCATGGTGGCATATATAGGAATTTAACTATGTATACGAAAAACAAATTTCATTTACTCTAGTGGTGCGTCTTTGCAGCCACTTCCATTCCAGCAGCGATCATGGTGTTACCATGCCAAAACACCGGACGGATTTGTCGTCTATATGCTGTGACAGGCAATAGGGCGGTCATCTGTACAAGTAGTGGAACTATAGCTTTCGACTGGTTATTGCGATTAGGAATAGTGTGCCGTTGTTTAACCGTGAAGGTCTGCCGTGTATGACCTTTGGGAGCCATACTTGGAGTAGTATAGCTAGGAGAGTTGCATTTAGCATGATCTTTGGTGGGGGATGGAAGCCAACCGCTGTGAACTGCCTCCGTGTTACATAGCCATATATCGACAATATTCTATCGTCAGGCGCCTAAAGAGCTTAGCTGTGGAACATATTGTATCTCTGTTGGTGTGAGTGAAGTGTGTGTATGCGGTTGCTGTGAAAGCACCAAAGTTATTTTTATACTCCCTAGGATCGGTTGTATAAAAACTGTGTATCGGAACAATATCTTCGATTGAGTCTGAGCCTGCTTGTGGAAACTGGGAGTCGGGTATTCAATAAGAAGCGAAGATGATCGTGTATGGATGTCACTTGGATACTTGCGTCGTGGTCTATTAGCCAAGTGAGGGTCGGCGCTGTGTGGCGTGGCAACGGGCCTGTGAGACGTTGTAGGGCTGCCTCAATATAATGCGTGTGGGATGCTGATAGTAGTGTAGGGATATGGACAGGGCACTGAGCTTTCCTGTTGCTGAGGTATCTATGGTGTACCAGAAGGTATTTAGTTTCCATATTGTTATATATAATTATGGGTCTCGTCGAGCGAAGTTTAAAGACGCAGTCGTCAAAATTGCTGTCCTTGGCAATATTTCTGTGTAGCGCTGACATTTTATGGGAGCGGACTACTATATGCCAGTTGGCTGCTGCTGGTCTGTTCTTGTTTTCTCTTTTGAGTTCTTCAGCTTTGTGGAGTATTTATAGATAGAGCTCGTGTGCAGAGCCGTGGTAGGCCAGGATAGTTTCGATTCGAATGATTGTTGCACTCTTACCAAAGGGCGGGATATCAGTATTTTCAGGGGGTGATTGGGCCCGCATGCTCTATAGGAGTCCAGTGAACTGTAAAAGTATGTTTTTGTTTACTGGTTGCTTGAATATCGAAGAGATTTTACGGTTGCAGATCGTGGCAGCACTTTGGAGGATGAGATCATCTAGTTGCTTGATGAGGCTGGTGATGTCATGTTTTTGCGTGATGCAGGGTATCTCAAGCGCCACGATGCTGAGTCCATATACAATTCTAGCTTGTAGGAATGTTTTGTATATGATTGGTTTTACATATGGGCGTGTTTACTGTCCAGCGTTGAAGAATATGGGAGTAGCTAGGCGAATTGCAACATTTAGCGCAACAAGGGATTGCATCAGTGTACCAAACATTATTTCGTCTTTCTTGAATGGTAGTCCAAGGTAATCGTATGATTTTACGGTCGAAATTCGTCCCATAGCGGAGTCAGGAGGTATGTCTGTGCACGTGCCTGGGATGAATTTGGATTCGAGTCTGTTAAATTCCATTCCTGAGTCTATCACCCAGTTGTAGCAGTTATTCACAAAAACTCGTAGAGCACTAGTATCGTGATGGTGTAGGCATATATCGTCTGCTAGTAGAAGTGAGGCATTCTTGCATGTTTTTTCTAGTATTCTGGCTAGGGGAGTCGATGTAAATACTGAAAAGTAGTGACATTGTTGGAGAGCCTTAAGGTAGGCCTCTGTATCGAAAGAGAGCCGGGCCTATTTTCTTTTGGTATAGTACTCTGGCAGAGTGGTTTTGGAATAGGTTTGTGCAGAGTTTTACATTCAGTTTTGGGACTCCCCATTGTCAGAGAAGTTGGGTGAGGCGTGCGTGATTTACGCAATCACAGGCTTGCTTGAGATTGAGAAAGGCCAGATGATGTTTGTACTTCGTCGAGTGTCGTCGATTTCTTAGAGTAATGCGTTCGTGAGTGTTAGGGCGTGGTCTAGGGCTGAGTATCTGTTTCTATAGCCTACTTGTGTGCTGCTATATTCATATGCATGGCGCCTATGAAAAGTGGGGATTATTGTGAGTCTGAAAACTTACGAAATATTTGTGTTAATGCGATTGGTCTGAAGTCAGCAGCCTGCTCGGGATGCGTGACAAGTTATAACGCTATCGACGCCCACATATCTATAATATCTTAATAAATATTAATACATAGTCTTTTTAGATAAATACATAGCTTGCGCCTAAGATTTCACAATAGCTGACACATCTACATTCGACGGGCATAAAGATTTATACAAAAGAAAGTGCTGAGGTGCGGCGTAATTGTTTTACTTTTGCATTTTGCTCCGCAGCATTGTGAAGTACATCGGAATAGAGTCGGTGAGCAACCACAGTTTCAAGCGTGGTGCCTTGCATCAGTCGCCAGAGTCGCCCTGAGAGGTGTTGATTTGGTAAAGCATTATCACGTATAGGCGGAACATGTAAAGGACATAAATCGTGGATATTCAGGACTGGACAAGAGGACCAATCCTAGCAATTGTTTTAGTACCGGACCAGATGACCGAAAGGGATAGCACAATATAGAAATGAATAGGAGATAATATAAATGACCCACCTAACGTTGTCATAATTTATTAACTAAGAGGCCAGGTATTTTTATATTACCCGTTGCTAGAGAAAATTTCGTCACACATATGAAATTGATCAATAAATATAGCAGGCGCGCCGTTCATAACGGCACTTATGACTGAGATAGCTTATTCAGGCTTAACGCCATATACTAAGCTCGACTTGATTTTTAATACAAGGAATTTCCACAGCGAAAACAAAATACTCACTCCGTACTACAACCATGTTGACTGTGTGCACGTGCGTGTAGTTAACCATGCTTGGTGCGGCGGGATTCACTGATGCGATAACACCCGGACAAAGTGTTTTAAGTCGTGTTTTTCTGTGCACGTTGTGCTTGATCAATCCAATTTATTGTCATTAACAGACAGGGCAGCTCTACGACAACCGCCAACTCAAGTTGAGACCAATCTTTTTATAAAATACAGCACTGAAATAAAGTGTAGTACAGATAAGTATCTAGAATTGAAAATATATGTAATATCGGATCTAGATTATTTTGAATAGCACAGACTATATCCAAACAAGTATTTCTATTAATTTGATTCCCTAGCTTAGATAAATAGTGGCTTTATCGTGTATGTGCATTGTAGTATCATCCTCAACAGGCATTGTCGGGGCTTCTCAGAGTCTGAATCAATATCGTCGGGATTATTTTGCCACAGATTTGTTATTAGGGTTTTTAAATTTACTACACCTCTGGTGGCCTGTATATATGATTAGCAATGTCTATCGCGATGAAAGAAAGTACACGCCCATGTAAAGTGTTTATACCACTGTAGCATTTAAATTCTTTCATTCGTTATACGTTCTCTGACAATTGACAGATCATCAGTAACTCTCCGCTGTGGAATTGTGAGCTGGCCGTTCTGCTTGTTACGTGGTGCATATACATAAATTAAGTGATGTTCAAGTTCGTAGCGGAAGGCGAGTTCTTTATCGTAAAGATAGGATACGAATATTGTTTATACAACAGTGGCTACTACTCTGCCAATAGATCCTGCAGCACGCATTGTTATACCATATGGTTGTGTATTCGCATATCCGTTGACGTCCTACATTAGCCTTTTGTTATGTGGAAAAAGTGACTATTTGCGCAAGAGATGACACTATGTTTGGTTGTAGTACGCTTTTTAAAATCACCAAGGATGTAGAATAGAGATCTTTCGAGACACACATCGGTGATTCAACCTTCCTTTCATTACAATCATCAATGAATAAGGTGACATCGTCGTGCACGTCAAGAACAGCTTTGGGTTTAGATCGTGTACAAGATGCTGCTTTATGTGCGGTTGGAAATGTTTGGCGTGCTTTGAATATATTCTATCAAATTGAGCACCAGAAATACCCATACTATCACGACAATCAATGAAGAAAACCATGAACAGAACAAACTGCTCCCATGTGTTATCTTCATATTTCCCCTACGCGCTATTTCAGTTTCATCTTCAACACTATCTGCATAATTGTCAGCTTCATCATTTGCCTGCGTAGCCTTGACATATCGTTGTCGTACAATAGTGTTCCAGGGTGTGATGTTTGCTAAATGGTTGTTATAATTATAAAAGTACTCGAACAATAATCGCAAAACAGTATGGTTTGGCTCCCCCGTTTTTCTTACAGAATGCAGGTAGATCAAGCTTCAAGAAAAGCGTGCACTACAAGCGCTACTATAATCACCTACCGTCGAAGCCTCTCGAACTTCCTGTTATGCTTATATCTCAATTCTTAGTATATCGCGTTGTTCGTGAATGAAAGACGTAAGGATATCGCTGGCTAGCGTAGGGGTAATGCTTTTGTCATGCTTCACACGTTCTATATTAGTACTAAAACCATGGTGTACCCGATACACAAATTCTCCTAGTTCTTTTCGCGTACTCGGACATGTACGTACACTAAAGTATCAGGAATGGTTGGTCTGAAGCTTGGTACTACACCTGCTTCAAGCATAGTTTGGCCACCTACCACTACAAGCTGATCATGTGTAAAATGTCTTCTACGAATGTACAAACTAGCATAAGGTTTTGCATCGTCTATCTTTTTATTGTACAGCTTGACTAGGATGGTTCTTGGCCCCACACCAAGACAAGGACCAGTTCGGACCTGTCGGTCCTAATTTCCCAGGTTCAGGTGCACCTGTACCTCCTAGAGTACAGATGCCTCCCCCCCCTCCCCCCACCACACACACACACACATACGCTAAGATATATACATGTACATGTGTACTTCCACCTGCTGCTATCTTGCTGACTTCTGGGATCAACTAGACTGTACCTATGTAAGCCTGGCTGTATTCGCCAGCTGAATGAGCAGTAACCTCTCAGTTCAAGTACTTCACCCCTTGAAGCACGTCAGCAAGAAGTTACTTGATAAACGATCAGTTAATACTATCAAGTTTGGCGTACGAGATTTAAGTTGCTAGGAAAGCCTTGCGAATCACTAAAAGATCCTAAAATTTAAATAGCCTCTGCCAGTAATCCGGGTTGTAAAAGGGAGCTACTAACTTCTAGACTTTGAATCCGACCTCCTGCAAAGCACAAGACAACCTCCCGGCGTTCTCTCTATTTGACGAGTTTTATGAAGTACCCTTTGGCACCCTTGGCACTGGCGACCTAGTTTACGCAGCCAGCGTTGAGGATGAACCCTTGCTGGTCTCGCTGAACGTGAACACTCTCCTAGCCGGCGATGTGATCTCTTCACCCCCGCAGATTGACTATACGGTGCCTCGCCATTCCTCGACAGATACACCGTTGGCTAACCGCCGTACGACAGCGAAATAAAGCTCATCACCACCTCCTGAGGCACCTCACCGCCCCCTACACCTCCTAAGGCGCCTCACCACCCTCGACCTCCCGATGTCTACTCGGCGCTGGACCATCTCCAGTTACAGTCTGATGTCCTGGTTTCCGCCCTCCGGCCCTGGAGATCATATAGAGACTCCACGAACGGTACAGTCAAGTACTGGCTGAGTGCTGACCGCCTCCAAAAACGGATCCAGGTCAGGTGCTTCTAAAATGTACAAAAGCTGCATCCGTACCTCTTGAACATAAGCGAGGACTCCTGCAACAGCCGGACCGCCCTACCTGAATATACCACGAGGTCAACTTGAATTACATTTTGAACTCGGAGGATGAGAAAAATTTCAACCAAGTATTGGCGGCTCTGAATGGTTTCGCCCTGCGCGCCTAAGACACATGTGACCGATTGGACGAACACGCGTCGACTCACCTGATACGGTTCTGGGATAAACAACTCCGCCCATGAAATCATGTCCAGCGGTATTCATAGATAAAAACAGCCCAATGCGCAGCCAGGCGTTCACGGCCTATGTGGCTGCCAATAACGCTGATAGACATTGTGTTACCACCGGTGAAAATACGAGTAATAGGCGCATTAAGGTTTTTCTCAAGACTCTCAAAGGATGGCTAAAGCGCTCACTCTCGGTGGGTCTGTACCACTCATGGCGAACACAGGTTCCCATATTCTTTGCCAACTATATCGTAACATGGTCCATTGTCATCAACACAACACCCTACACGC
>LUCW03002400.1:0-7500 GCA_001586965.3 Sphaeroforma sirkka | reverse complement strand
ATTCTTCATCGCTAGCGCAAAGGCAATAGCTCCGCGCAAGCCAGAGAAGACGAGCATAGTCTGGTACTTCAAGGGAATCGGTCTAGTGGTTCGGAACTTGTTGAGTAGGTATGACAGAGGGTAGATATTGATGGCCCGTCCAATAATGATGAATACTGCGGGGTTAAATTTATTGAAAAATTGTTTAGGGTACTACATACCTCCGCCGCAGTTCGGGAAGAAACGCTGGACGTTGCGGCTGGATATACGAAATAGATCATCATCAGTATACACACACACAACAAACACACATACATCACAAAACATACATATATATATGTCAATGCATATATATATATACATCCATACACATACAACATAGATATATAGATAGATAGATACACACACAAACACACACATATATATATATATATATATATATATATATATATATATACATACATACATACATACATACATACATACATACATACATACATACATACATACATACACATATACATATTATATACATATACATGTACATGTACATGTCCATGTCCATGCATATAAATATATATATATATATATATATATATATATAAATATAAATTAAATAAACATACCTCGACGTAAAAAGTAGACTGCAAACATATATATGCACAATAGTTTTCAATAGAATATTTTGACACGCTTATATCTTCATGTGTGTACGTATATATGTACATACGTACATGGAGCAGGCTGCAACAAATATATTTTTCGTTGATTTGCATGTAAACATTGAACATGGATACATCATTACAAAAAAAAATACATCACAAAAACATATTTGTCTCGCTATAGGCGATCCGATGAATACATACGCACTTATGCATATTTTCCATATATATATATATTCAATTACATAATAAAATGAGTATATAGATAGCCAGACTGCATACATTCAAGTAAACCTGCACAAAAAAAACACACTAGTATGTACTTAAAACGAAGAGAAGCATAGATGCTACGATCCACAGTAACACACGTACACCAAATGCTTTTGGAGCTACATACTGTCCACGAAAGGCTCAAGTTGATGACATACCTATAGTCAAGGTAATGAACGCCGGTTTGAAGTGGTGATTCGGAAACGTGAAGAGGGAAATACCCAGATACGAAAAAATAAAGTTCTCTGCCATGAAATTCAAACTGCAGAGGAACGATGAGGAGAGTGATAGGAGCTTGCCGTTAGTCAAAGTGGGCCACTCGTGTGAGGGCAAGTTTGCTGTGCATGCATCCAAACATCACAACTAATACGATTGCCAGTAAAATACAAGGAACTCTGCCACAACGTCAGCGGTAGTCTTTGTATATGAGCGTATGTACGTGTGCATGTAGATACGCATCCCGTTCATACGTTTCTGTAATGGCCATAGACATGTGCTGGCCCTCCTCGCTGAGATTGCGCGCCGTATAATGCGACTGCGCCATGCCGCAGAACAGAATGGCGACGATACCACTCAACGACATACTCTCCCCGATCAAGAAGGTCGCATACGACATTAGCAGCAGAAGGGACGTCTCGAGTACAGGATGTTTCTGGATATCGGAGTATCTATGGAGATGGGTAAGATGGGTATCATGAGTTTGTTAGGCCCAATATGTTATGTTTCTGAATATAACACTACCGGTTGAAATTTGTAAGATGGTGACTTGAGTATAATAATTTTATTAACAGTATGTTTCTAGATATTGGAGTATGTATAGAGGGGTATGCGATAGACTGGTAGTGTATTCTAGATAACGAACGGTGTATTCCTGAATATAACACTATCTGTGGAGATGTGTAAGATGCATGGCTTGAGTATACTAGAATAGGAACGATATGATTCTGGATATTGGTGATTCTGAATCTCTCTAGATGGGTAACTTGAATACACTATATCAAAAAAATAGGGTGATTTGCAATATTTCAGTGCCTGGCGAGCTTTGCGATGGATCGAGTACAACAGGTCGAAGACGAGATGCTTTTAGATATGCGAGTGGTCTTTGAGAGATGAGATATTTGTTAGGCTATTTAAGTCTGCCAGATCAAAAAAATGTGATGTTTCTGGATATTTATGTGTCGATTGTGGAATCCGGAAAAGACACACTTTCGTATATCAGACAGTTCGAACACACTCTTAGCTAAAATCCTGGATAGTGTTGTATGATGTGCTCCAAAGTCGAGCTCAAATGCAGCTACGCAGACAAACATGCCACACCACATATGTCAATTTGATTTCTCGTAAGCGGTGAAGAACGCAAAATCCAGTCGTTTCAATAGTGTACCGACGTTGCCGTAAATACACTATTCTACAACTGCATTCTGCGAAAGGCAACCAGGCACAATACCACAGCAATAGTCTCGAAGACCACACCAAGTTAGCATGTAAAAGTGTGTATCAGTACGTGACTATCTACGGGAGGCCCAAAATAGTCGACAATCGGTGGATTGTGAGAATAGCTGTCAGAAACATACGAAAGACTCGCCAGCAAAAGTCCCTTTAAGTGTGGATGATCACGTGTTCTTGCCTACGGAAGTTTCATAGCGCGTACTGTACCTCGTTATCAGAGCAGTCACCAGAGCGAAGAAAATACCCACCACCATAGAACCGCAGAAGTTGGTAATGAAATCGGTCATGGAGACAAACAGGGACGACAGCGTGAAACTCTCCCCTCTATACGCGGTGATTGTGCTGTACAAAACTGTGGTGAGAGGGATACATAAGGTGTGTTAAAGAATTAAGACTACTAACATTATCAGCGCTTGTATAGTCCTCTATACAGCCTGTGTTTAGATGAGGTACACACTTATTTTCAACATCATGCCACCACGTCATCTGTAGCGTTTAAGGTGCGTCAACAATGGTGTGTATGGGTTTTGGCACAACAATACTGTATAAACCTTTATAACATTATCAAAGTATATATCTGTCCAGTTTTAATGGTGCAAACACGTTTCTCAGATGTATACGTAATTATAAATATAAACGTGTGAATATCCATGTAACAATAGATATACAATAATTAATGCAATCTACTCTATGAACCTATTGGCCTAGCACACTACCCTGTGACCAGCGCAGAGGTACGCATAAACAATCACATACACACAGATGCGGAAAGACACTATTGCTTACAGCGCTTACAACCCTCCTGGGCAACAAGTTCCAGACTTCCAAAAATTCTCATCAGTGTGGAATGTTTTCATATCCAGCAATGAAGTCGAATCGGAACTGGTACAATGGTATATATATATATACACTCACACACGCACACACATTATATATATACATACATATATATATATATATATATATATATATATATATATATATATATATATATATATATATATATATATATATATATATATATATATATATATATATATACATACACACACACACACATATATATATAGCCACATGCGAAACGACACACCTAGTGCTACAGCATCGTTGAGTACGCTTTCTCCGAACACCATTGCGTAGAGATCAGCGTCCACGTGCAATTCGCTGAATATCGCCAGCACTGTCACTATAAGACGTTGTTCCGGTAAGGAGAAAACTATTAGTTCTGTCCGTGATACGCCAATGTATCAAGAATGTTATATTAATAAAACCGATTAAAAGTGCTCTAAGGACTTGAAATTGAACATATAAGGGCACGACGGTTGAAGTTAAGTCGGTTATCTGGAAGGTCTGTAACCCATAAAGCGATAGCTCGTTGATCGCATACTACCATCATGGCATATAGAGGTTCATTAAGTAGACTGCCACCAGATGATCGATAAGTAGTACGTAGCGAAAAAATCTGCCAAAGTGTTGAGCGTAATCTATACACTATGTGGAAGTCGTTGGGCGCGAGCGACAGAACTCGAGATCATACAGAAAGCAGCGTCGTATGTGCGAACGAATTTCGTGGCATTATGACCGGAGGCCCCTATACGATTACTTGAGGCATTTAGAAATCAGATCGATCGTCATTAGCACTACTGCACAAGACGTAGAAGGCGCATACTAGCAGACTATCCATGCTCATTAGCATTGCCATATACTTCATAAATGCACGTATACATATATGCAGAACATACCTGGATCTACGGCAGAGATTAAAGCCCCGAATTGCAGACAATCGTGAATACCCAGAACATCATACAGGCTGTTGATATCTAGCCATACAATGAAGTATGTGGCAAAGCCGATGAAAAGCGTTGAGATGATAGTCCCGGCAAAGGCAAATAGAAGAATCGGTCCAATGTTGCGGAAAAATGTTTTTTTTGTACCTGTGAGTGTGTACCAGTATTATCGTTATGAAAACGAAGACCAATTCAACGTCTATGTATTAATTTAAATCGATGGCGATTCTAGTCTCTCTCAGCTTCTATTGCTCCGTATAAACTTTTATCTACCAGCCCTTTCATCTTTCGTCGCTAGATCATAATAGCCTGAGGTTTCAGGCTACTTGTATAGATATTCTGTAACCACTACTGTCTCACCAAAGGCTATCTCAAGATAAAATGTGCGACAGAAGGGTAGCGGTAATCGAAGTGCAACCCGCCAGGATACCATCATCAGTGCAAAGCTCACACACTCTAATCAATAGTCCAGGGCTTCGATAGCAAAAACTATCCATACAACAGTAATGAAGGCATTGCACAAATAGAACAAGCTCACGCTCCCGCAGTTTCATCAGATACAGACGGCACGAGTGACCAGCATGGCACTGGGGTTGTATGTATGCATTTAACATATATCCCTATATGCACGATCCATATTCACACACCAAGTAGATCTGGCATAATGAATACCTGGTACCCAGCAGCAAAGATAATCGGTGGTAGCAACATGTAGAAGAACAAGGCAGGCTCAAACGTTGTGCTTGCTTCTAGTTCCTTTGTGTCGCTCGATGAATAATGTATGATAGCTCCGGCGATGATACCTGCGGCAGTGATAGCAGACAAGGAAGCAGCACATACAGGGTGAGGATAGAGGTTATGAGAAAAGAGGATACTCGCCCACCCAAGATATCGAAAGCCTCGATGCTAAGGCCGAAATCAAAAGTGTACTTCCTGTTAGTGGTCTCTGCATTCGGTGCATCCATGCGAGCAGGAAAGTGGTACACTCAAATGCCTGAAACAGTGGGAGGCGAGAGCGTATTGTGCTCGAACCCACGCTGTGGTTGGCTGTTGTGATGCAAATGGCACCACATTAAAACTGCGAGTATATACCATAATGGTTCTTTCGCACTACATACATACCGTATACAATGGACATGCCCGTCTCATGGATGAACCGAACGCGGCATCGTTTGAACTGCCAGATGGTCACGATAGTTAGGATGAGCAAAGATACCTGCAACAAGAGGGTCGATCAATTAGATAATGATATACACGACAAAGAATTACCAATAGTATATATATTTAGGTGCTCTGTATGGTTTAATGACCAAGAACAACTTTATGTAACCTCTTGCCTACCTAATCTCAACCACAAACCAATAGAAATAAGAATAGTCTAATGACAGCTCGGAATCGATGTTGTGCACGTACCCCAAGGAGGACGGCAGTACTCTGAACTGCATGCGTCTCTTCAGCTATATCATCTGTGATTTTATTGATCTGCTCTCAATAGCAAAGCCCTCCTGTTGGCTGGTCATTTCGCCTTCGTTACCCGCAACGGCATCTGCTTCCGGTCCTTCGGTGGCATCTTCTTCTTGCCTGCATGTTTCAAAATGTTCATATATGAACGATATTAGGCAAAGGCAAATACGAGCATTCCTACATAAATCTAATAAACAATCAGACTTCTGAGAAATTTAAAATACACCACCAATAATTTACAGAGGGTCAATATATGAATATGAAGCAATAAACATGCTGAGAAATCTGGCTGGCGAAACAAATATCAATTTCGTTGTGGGCACACACACACACACACACACACATATATAAATATATATATATATATATACACACACATACACACACAAACACACACATATATATATATATAACATAAATATATAAAATATGTATATATATAATATAATATACATACATGTACATAATATGTATGTATGTATATATGTATATATATATATATATAATATATATATATATAATATAATAATCCACACACACACACGCACACACACGCACACGTATGTATGGATATGTTTTGTATGCATGTATGTATATGTGTATGTTTTGTGTGTATGTAATCTGGGTGCGTATTAGTGCATGTATGTAATGATGTGTGCGTGTGCGTATGTATGTATATAATGATAGTATGTAATATATATGTATATATATATATATATCATAATAATAATATGGATATGGATATGGATGTGTGCACACACACACACATCACATGCATAAAATATAATAATATACATGGTATATTGTGTATATATATAATGTATGCATAAAGTATATATATGTATATAATATATAAGCTTATATATATAATAATATATAATAATATATATAATATATATATATATATGTATTATATATATGGGATCTAAAGGTGCAATATATATATATGTAATATGTAATGTATGTGCATATACATACATGCATACATACATGTATAAAATATATATGTATATATATATATAATGCGGTATATATATGTATGCGTATATATGTATATATGTATATATATACATACATATATATATATATATATATATATATATATATATATATATATATATATATCTACACACACACACACACACACACACACATATATATATATATATATACCTGGAGCAAAAAAGGGTTCGGACGAACATTTTATACTTACTAGGTAGAACAATCACAATTCAATATTTCCTTAACCTTCTGATATGATTTGAGACTCTATTATGTATAGAGATATATACCTTAAACATGAAGGGTTCCGACGAATAGGTTATACTTGTTAGGTAGGCAAATCGCACTTTTGATACTTTCTATACCTTCTGATTCGATTGGAGACCCTATACAGAACATTGATCGCGGATTTCCCCAGCGATTCTAAGGCCGCAGTTAAAGTCACCTCCTTCATCGTTCTGTTATGCAGATCTCACTCTAGCATATGCTATCTATAATTTGCTATATTTATTTTTATTATTGCTTCACTTTTAATATTTGCAAGTTTTTTATTCATAGCCCTTTCAAAATTATACAAATCCTTTGTTTTCAAGAAAATGTTTTATTTTTTATTTTGGTTCCTTGTTTTGGGTAGGGTTTAGGGTTTAGGGTTTGGGGTTAGGTTATTTGTAGGGTTAAACAAATACAAACCAAAAAACACACGGGGTTTAGGGTTTAGGGTTTAGAACATTTCAGAAGGCTATGCAAAAAGCACTATGTATGTACTAGATACTGCCTAGAGTCTTCTGTCTTTTGAGGGCTGGATTGGATTGGATAGAGATACACGGTAAATCACACCTATTGTGACCCTAATCCATTCACAATACAAAATATATTATCCTATAAAC
>LUCW03002398.1:32500-37868 GCA_001586965.3 Sphaeroforma sirkka | reverse complement strand
CATATTATTACATATTATTACATACATACATACATATATATTATATTATTATACATGGATATATATACACATATTGATTACATACATATGCTATTATTCTTTAACATAATATTAGCTATCATAAACGTACGCATCAACAACACGCATACCACGCATCAACAACATCATCATCCTGATTACATACATATATACATATATATTTATGTATATATATATATATATATATACGGGTCGTTGATGACGAGTGTTTTGTCTTTTGTTTATACATACATTTCCTGCATTGCTCGAATTCAATCTGGCTTGCTGCACTCAGATACGTGACTGACTGTCCCTTTTACGTTCATTAACGAAGGTATTCCGAATTCTGTTGTAATTGATCTTGTTGTATACAGTGGGAGCCTAGATTGGCTACAGGGGATGGATCTGCACATCGAAAGCATGCCGTCACTGTATCCCCAGATAAATGCTTCTGGTTTAGCCGTGGATCCCTTCCAAATAGCACCAACATTTCCGTGGTTGAACAACAATGATATGTCTGTAAGTATCAAAGATTTTTGCTTTGTTGTGTTTAGTGCCATTACAATGGAAATTTATACGTCGGGACTCTACGTACATTCTGTTCGTTCTAAGATTGGCTCTGGGAGATGATCGGCCGGACTAATATCTAACATTCATCTTAGCGAGTATTTTCCGTCATATGCTCTCAAAAGGAGTCTGACAATTATTTACATATATACCTATTGGGTATACATTAGATAGTGTGCATGTGCATAGTTTATGTCTGTGTACTAATTTTGTACTTTCTAGTTGTTCTAGCATTTTCGGCGTGAATTGTTTACCCCTTTCACGTGATTGAGTTTTATGTACGACAGTCCCTGGGAAAGAAATTGGAGCCTCACATATCTATACCAGTGAAGTTCATATGCGTGTAGTTCATTATGCTATGTTCTAGATAGCTCTAAGCTTCTTCCTCTGTGAATTTTGTATGGAGTGAAGATGTGCTCTTTCTGCTTCAAAGCCCTAGAAGACTATCCTTTTGCTTGCTTTCCTTTATTGGTTTCGTTTCCCACTCCCGTATGTAATTCAGGATAGAACAATATCAATAATTCGCTTACAATACCACCAATAACCACGTTATTTTTCGTTACATATAGTTCGGCTTCTCTCAAGCGAAATTCTGTCGATTACCTTATTAGGAGCAATCAGGATCGAGCCATGTCTCTGCAGAAAACACGAGCACGCCAACAACGAATGTCTTGAGGAATACTAACGGGACACCGTCACAGAACGGAATGCTACTGAACCCACCGGCTGTTCCCCCGATGATGCCTCCCGGAGTGCCTGTGCACAACATGTCTCTAGCTTTGCTCACGGCAGCGGCGATGAACCATCCTAGTGATAGTGCAAATATGCTAGGTAGGTGGGTATTGACAAATGGGACTTACTGAAGGGTTATTGTGACGGTGAAATCTTTTCGTTGTTGATGGTTGCGCTTACTCCATTGGTGCAATATTTGTTCAACAGCGGGCAGAATGAAACTACCATTACCGTCGAAGGAGATGTCAGTCGCAATTGTGTCTGCCCAGAAGGCGCAACAAGAACCTGTGGATCCGGAACAAGGTATGCTTGAGCTTATTCTTTCACGTTGTTCGAGCATGATTGGTTGATATTCCCCAGTTTATTTATACATACTCATGCCGTTGGCCGGCCTTATTTTTTTACAGCTAAAAAGGATAGAAATTCGGCTGCCACAGCCAGATTTCGGAAGAAACGGCGAGAAGAGCTATTGGTATGCTCGATGCGATTTGTAACTTGGTCTTTTACATCAATACTCGCGAATGAAGGTTAAAATCCTATGTCAAGGGCATACGCATTGATACAATTTGGAAATGACTACGAATCTTGCTCTTTGATTTAATCTTCGCTACGTATATTGCAGGAGATGGAGCAAAAGGCGGTGGAAGCAGCACAGAAGGAAGTCGAATTGCAGGCCAATCTAGATATCTTGCTGAGAGAGAAACAGACGCTTCAGGAAGAGTGGGATGTGCTCATGAGAACACCCATCAGATCTTGATGCTCCAAAACATCTTACTACACTCCAAAATTCTTCTTGCTACTGTTGCATATGCTAACTTTACATAAGATGCGCGCCTTGAAAACTAATGTCATTGCTCCACCACGATTACAATATCTGAAGACTGTTACTATCTTGGCATTGCCAAGATTTCGAATTAGCATGATTGAAATTCATCAGCGAGAGTTTCATCATGGCACTATGTGTATCCTTCAGACTTATGTGACGGGTGCTCGCCAAGCTCAGTTCTCGTAGCAGCATATATCTAGTGTACGCCACCACCATTCTCCATCAAGAACCTTCTCAGCGATTTTGGATATCGAGAATGCGATCTCTCCAGTCATTTAACTACTACGATCCAGCAAACACAGTCTACATGGCTTAAGTGTTGTGATTGTGAGAATTGACCATTCGCGATCACAGTTGCCGAGAGGGGTTGGAAAGTTGATAGCAATGCGGACCACGGCCTAGCAGACGAGTAAATAATATACAAGGCACACCACGCACGATTGTCGCTTGTTGGGCTGAGACATGATGACTTTTTGAGTACCCAAACTCCGGTTTCGAACCACCAAAAAGGGGGGTTACCTTGGAATAGAATCTAGTGCATTTTTTTTTGAACGCTCACTGGGAGCCATGCTCGTCACAGGAGAGTTGCAGTTAGGGTACAGCCGAATTTGTGATTTCGCCCCGACGTTATATTCGCGTGGAGATGCCGCCCGAACATCTAAAGACTTCAATATCGCCACAAATGAATTGATTCGTTCGGCATTGATTCGTTCGGCAGCTATCCGTTGCTTCTTAGCTGTTGATATGCTCGGTGCAGTTGATATAGTACTCCTAATACTGAATATGGTCGATCCCCGTGCGACCTTGCAGACAGTGAATGCAACTAGCAAAGAGAGTATCCAAAAAGTTCTCCTGGAGCCTTCAACAACCTCCAGCGACTGAAAGAGCTTTCTGTGCTGCGGCAGCCCATCAGTCTTCCAATAGATAGAAGGAGTTCTGTCAAATGCATGCTCTGAGTGTCACAGCATACACGGCATGCAAATGGGATAAAACTTGCTCAAACTCTTAATGCGTATTCAAAAGCACATTTAAGCTATTGATGTTGGAGGTCACTCAACTGCGCGTGCCGTGCACCAAAGTATGTTCTGCAAATAATGACGTGCGAATAATTGTTGGCGGTCGCTCTCACTGTTCACAGCGACACCGGCAATTGGATGGCTTACATTCCCCCCTGATGTGACTTCGATGTGCTTGGTGGATTCTGCATCGCTATGGCATTGCACCCAATATGCTTCGTCTGCGAGCATTGCTGTCATGTCTGGAAAACAAAACGGTTTGTTGGTATGAGTACTCACCGATTGTGGCTTTCGAGGGCCCATCTGCATGCGACCGTATACACAAAATGCTACGCGCTATCAATCTAACACACGCAGGCATCATCATTAGCTACAGACTTAACGACAAAGCTGACATATTCACGACCAACTCAGCTGACATTGGAAGGCGTCTTTGAATACTCACATAACACGGGTAGCAGGTCTAGCTACAGACTTAGCGATGATCAAGGTTAGCATGTTCACAACCAACTTACGTGTCTTTGGAAGAAGCGTTTGGCATATGTCGAGTAGATCTCTGCGATACACCCACAGGGCTTCATGGCCGGAGTAGAAGTGTATTTGTGATCGATTACTCGTCAGTTCAGCCTCCAGTAGGTGAAGACCCTGAGAGCTCAAATCGCTCTGTTTAACGTTTTGAAGTACGTCTTGGTCTTTCTCTTCTTTTGTCCGTTGCTGAGTATTCCGACAGCTGAAGGAGATGAGCTTTAACAGCAGTGCTCTGTATCTCAGCGCCGAATAGTCTCCTATATGAGACTGCATCCACACATCCGATGCAGCAAGCTCGGTCATCAGCACTTTTTCCAAACAGATCCCTCCATAAGTGTTTAAGCCCAGGACCAGACGGCGATAATTCCACGCCATGTAGTTCTTGGGGTATGCGTCGGCTGCCCTTGTACACACCGCGAATTCACGCTCATAGTCGTGTGGTTGCAGGGGCCCGTGTCTCCGCAACAGCTTCATCAAGAATCGTCTACGAAATAAACATTTGGGCGAATTACTATGAATTCATATAAGGTGGTATTGTGCTACGCTAATGGTTGGCAAGTCAATCAAGTCATTCGGCAGAGGCAAGATACCTGTGTTGCCAGGTGCATCCACTCTTGGGGTGCTTACGAAGAATGAGTGTCGTCAAACCAAGCTCACTACTCACATCAATCTTTAAGTCGACCAATTGAGTTTTCCTGGAGATGAAGAGGTGTGATGTGTATCGTACATACATAAGCCCTCGCTGCGATAATTTTATTTTGGCTTGTATTCGTCGATTATTCGTATGCACTCGTATATGTACGTTTGCGCTAGTATCCATAGTTGTGAGTTCATAAATATCGAACTTCAGTCTGAATGTATACATACATATATATGCATATATATATACGTATATATACGTATATATATATATATATATATATAATATGTGTGTGTTCGTACATGCAGAGACTCGCAAGCAACTTTGGAGCTAAAAATTGATCTCACACATCAATAACATAAATCATTCAGCCCTCAGAAAATATTGCTATCGATTATGGTTAACCTGTATCGTATTTTCTCCTTCAACTTGGCAGCACACAAGCAAAGCGTATACGAGAGTTTAGGATCTGATAGCATACATATTCAAGAACGTTAATAACGACAAGATATATGGCGAGCGGCTTACCTGAAATTCCAAGCTGTGTGCCAGTCAGGACAAAACAGGAGCAGCAGAAAACTGGCAAGCCTCAACCTGGCTTCAATCTCACCGCCGCTGACAATTGTTCGTGTCTGGAAACAGGTACAGCTGGCATCGAATGCACAGCTTTGTGATTCACCCTTGAATCTGCTCTCCGGCTGCGCCGTATACTTTCGAAGTTCGGGTGTATGTACGTCTTTATACGTCCTAAGAAGCTCTTTGAAGGTGCGCACAGCTGCTATCGTGAGCTCGCTTAGTGCCCTGGAAGGAGATGTTAAATGATATAATAAATAAAGCGACAAGAGGCTTACTTTCAGAACAAACTCACGTCCAGGGCGCTCAAAAGACCAGCCAACAGTTAATAACAGGAGGCCTGAGATAACGAGGTGACCACCTATCTCGAGAGCTTCGTATTTATTCGGCAACGTCATAATAAGATTTGGAATTGAGGCCTATAGAACTTATCCTCGCTATCGGTAGACATTGATATATAGACTAAAA
>LUCW03002398.1:25000-27500 GCA_001586965.3 Sphaeroforma sirkka | reverse complement strand
GTGAAGACTTGACAGAGGGGAAATTCTCATACCCGATCGTACACTCTGTGCTTAAGAATCCCAATGAGCGCCAGTTACTGAGTAAGTTTGTTGTATACATACAATAGTGGATTACAGGGCCTTCATGCTGTTTTGACTTTATTATTTGTAGGTTTTGCAACTGTTGCTTTGCACGTGAAATTCTACCATACCGACATTTGACGATTTCGCTATGATATGCTGATTCTCCTGTCTTTGCGCGTCCTTTAGACATATTGAAACAACGCACAGAGTCTCGAGACGTCAAGAAATACGCGCTGCAGCTCATTCATAAGTCGGGCTCTTTCGAGTACACAAAAAGGGAGCTGGATAGACTGGCGGATTTGGCGCTAGAGATGATCGATGGTCTCGGTGGTAACAGTGCACTGGAAGAACTGATTATGACACTGAGGCATGTTCATCTCCACAGAATGGATAGTGAGTCCTTTTCTGTGTAAAGTTTTGATCATCGTCGCTATTCCGGGCGGGGGCGGCCGTGTCGTCACATCTTGTCCAGGCGAATCGTGAGCTATAAATCCATCTGATGATCCTTCTAGAGAGATATGACATCAACAGTTTTGGATCACAGTCACACCTTCTTTTGATTCCTGACAGTAAGATTCTGACTTTATTAATAAACCTTCAGTGTGAAAGACATGACTTCATCAATGAACTCTCACGTACTTTACCTTTGTGACCACTAGTCGATCACAAAGAGTGTTAGTATATGGGCCTCTGTAAACCTTCATTACGCTCGGTTTCATATTAAAAGATTTGACAAGAATTTTTACTATATTTCGCTTCGCTACTCCTAACCATACCCACAGATATAGAGCAGCGAATACAAGTCTTATATGATTTTTATGAAAATCATTTTATTTGACGTTGACTATGTACGCTCTTGAATAATAAATCGTTCGCCAAAGGTGTTTTGAGTCGTGAATATCAAAGAGAGAGTTTAACTTAATTTCGTGTTCGCCAGCAAGTACAACTCGCACACATCACTCACAACCTACTACCAGGAAATTACAAAATACTCGCGCAGCTTGTGAGAATTGCTCTTTCCGATTCAGAACTTGCAATCTCTGTTGCGGTAGACCTTCTTTCTCCAAGCGACCTTCTTCATTAAGGGGTGGTTGGCATCAATGGGTTTGATCGATGCTGAGTGGCACTGACTTACACACTCCTGGCACCGCCCCATCAAATTTGCAGCGCAGATGTTGAGCTGATCGTCTGCTTCTTGATCTCCAGGGCTCGAAGCCTTGACAGCGGCGATGATCTTGAGCTGCTCGGTGATAGTGATCAAGTAGTAAGATACAAGTTTAGGCAAAGGTAATATACGATAACAGATACAAATGAGTAGGATGATACTACATCAAATTATAATCTTACGGTCCTTACCTGAGCTCCAATGGTTTCCATAACGGCGACGGTATTCAGCAGATTGGCTTTCAGCCTCTTGTCGGCACAGTTATCGGCAAACTTCGTAGCGAGCTTAGCCATCTCACGCGCATCCGTAGAGATTGTTTTGGCTAGCGTGATCAGCTCGCGCTTGCAGTTCTGCTGGCCCTCGAGCACAGCCATCTTGTTGAAGGATTCCGCGATTTTCTTTGCCAGACAGATGATATCATTGTCGTTCTCGTCCCACTGATTTGCCTCCTCGTGCAGTGCTTCGGCCGCCTGTCCAATCGCATTGAGCTCGAACTGCTTCTTCTCCTCCTCCTCATGCAGCAGTTTGACCATCTTCTCCTTCTCCAGTCGCTCCAGCTCAGCAATGCGCTCGGCTTCTGCCGCCTCACGTGCTTTTCGCTCCTCCGCTTCACGTTCCAATTTGAGCTTTTCGTTCTCCGATTCCTCTTCGCGGCGCTTGATCTCCAACTCCTTCTGCACCCTGCGGGCCTCCTTCGCTTGTAGCTCCTTTCTGTCGATATCGGCCAGACTATCAGTACAGCCGACAGCGTTGCATGCGATTATCACTGCTTTCACCATAGCAGCAGCATCCTCAGCGAGCTTGGCCTTTATGGCCGAATCAGCGTCATTTCCATCTTCAACCACTTTCTGAGAGGATGCATTGAAGGCATTTAACGCGTCGGTCAGTGCCTGCCCGTGAGTCTTGAATAGATCTTTCTCTGTGAGCAGTCCGGTACGATCGGCTTCACCTGCGAGCAGCTTGTTGAGCTTATCCGCTCGTTGTTGTAAGACAACACACGCCGGAGTGTACCGACCCATGCTTTGGGCTTCAGCAGCGGTCTTGACAGCTGCAATATCTTTGAGCATACTTTCCTCCAAAACACCAGCAGTTAGGCCTTGATCCTCAATAGCCCTATCGGTCGCGTCTTCAAGCTTATCCATCTTTCGATCCCACTCTGACTTCACCATGCTTGCATGAGCATTTAGAGCCTTGTCCTCCGGGATGCTTGCGGCCATTCTACAAGCAGCAGCGAGAATCGGAGTATATCCCTTCACGTCATCCATGGCTTCA
>LUCW03002398.1:12500-20000 GCA_001586965.3 Sphaeroforma sirkka | reverse complement strand
TGTGATGTTCGTTTCTTTCTATATTTCTCTCTCCGTTTGTCACGACCTCAGACTCTAATCATGCCTTTAACGTTCCGTCACAACATAGGCTGGGCATGCCCTTCACATTCATGATCCCGTGTTTAAGAACTTCGTGCAGTCTGGTAAAGTGAGTTCGGTAAGTATCTCGTTTTACAGTCCATGGCTTAGTCCATTTTGTGGTCTTCAATTTTTCCCTTTTCAGCTGAATTAAAACGTATAGACTAACATCTTCACCATTTCATTGAGTAGGCAGTGCACAAGATGGGGTATAAATCACCATCCCTGGTGCAGTCGATGTACATCTTCAAACAGCCAAAGATTGGAGGCGAGGTATGCTAAAACTCCGGATTTCCGGATTTGTACGTCGAAAATTGTGCAAATCGAGAAATTAGCTGTATATATCACCTCACCTATTTTTTTTTGCCAGGTTACTGAACATCAAGACTCATCTTTCCTAACGACCAACCCGCCGAGTTGCTTGGGCTTGTGGGTGGCGCTAGAAGACGCGACACTAGTATGTATAGGCTCCTTCGATATATGTTTTGATATATTTTAGAGGCTACTTACTACACCTCCAATGTTCTACAACAAATTTGTTCCAAATTAATTATCAAACCTGTAATGCAATCTCGTCTTGTGTTTGTAGGAGAATGGGTGTTTATGGGGTAGACCAAAAAGCCATAAGAGTGGGGTTTACTCCTACTTCACACGCAATACCAATCCGAATTGGAAAGAAGACGGCGAAACTATGATGGTTATGAAGCCGACCGGAACAGCACCAGGTGAGGTTATTCAACTGTCTTTGTTTAGATCTGAATAGTGCTTTGTGTTTCCATATTACACACGTTCTAATCTACACATATGAAATTCCTGTCACCAGACCCCAAAACGGAAGGTGATCCATACGTGCCCCTCATCATGAAAGCAGGGGACGCTGTTTTCCTGCACGGTGCTTTCATGCATAAGAGCTATGCAAACAAGTCTGGGAAAGCACGACATAGCTTCCAGTTGCATCTAGTGGAAGGCCCGTCCGGTGGAGCGCAGTGGAGTGAAGGAAACTGGTTACAATATCCACAAGGCCAGCCATTCGCGCAATTCGAGAACTACCCACAGGACAGTTAAAACAGAGCTGAGCATGTAATCGATTTTCAAAATAGAAACAGTGCTTTGGTCTAAAACTAATTAACACTTTATTAAATCCAACATGAAGCAAGATGCCTGTCCTAATTTGCCATTCTGTATGGAGAACTTACGGAAGTGTTCACGTTCACCAACGGGAGGGGCCCCAAGCATGCAAATTACTCGTCTTTAGGCTTTAGCGCAGGGAAACAAAGTACGTCCTTGATGTTTTGACTATCAGTTAAGAACATAGTCAAGCGGTCCATACCCATACCCCAACCTCCAGTAGGTGGTAGACCATATTCTAAAGCAGTGCAGAAGGTCTCATCAACCTAAAACATATCAATATGACGAAAGACATAAAAAACTGCTCAACAGGTAGAAGGACTGGCAATAGAAGCGATGCACCACTTCGACCATAAAAAAATAAAAATAAAAGTTTGACAAACACAAAACCGAGAAGTGGACAGCAGCGTGAATCAGTTATGTACAAGGAATAGCCACAGTAACATACCATTTGAGCTTCGTCATCACCCATGTTGATATCCTTAGCCTGCTGTTGGAATCGTTCACGCTGTACAGCGGGGTCGTTCAACTCTGTGTATGCGTTGCAAATCTCCTTGGTAGCCACGAAACATTCGAAACGTTCTGTCAATCCAGGCATTGACCGATGCCACTTGGCAAGTGGACTCATAACTTCTGGGTGATCACAGATGAATGTGGGGTTGATACAGTCTACTTCGATAAAGTCACCCACAAGCTTGTCCAGCATACGTGCGGTTGTTCGGGGAGCTGAGCAGTCTACATTGTGTTTCACCAATAACTTATCCAGAAATTCGCGTGCTTCATCTTCACTGAGCTTTGACGAGTCCGGGAATTTACAGTCTAGCTTTTCCTCTAGCGTAGATATCATTGATACGCGCTTGAAAGGAGGAGTGAAGTCAATCTCGACAGGTTCCTCGTCAGGGCCATTCATGTGGTATTTAATCTTGTAGCTTCCCTTCAAGGCCAATACCATACCAGATACAAGCTCCTCAGTCATGTTGATAAGATCTAACATGTGTGGGGGTATAAGAAGGTCAGCTAAAGCGATAGAATGATACTGAGATTTACGATGATAGTTCAATGAATAAGAACTGTATCTTTTACTCTTCGCAATTCTCTGGTCAAATCGTGTTCTAGCAACGACTTGCTAGTTTCGAGACATCTTCTAAATAAAAGACAAATATCCTGAAGTAGTGAACGCAACACGAGCAGTATACGGGGCGAGCTAAATACTATTGATGGAGAACACATGTTGGCCATTCAGTTCGATAGGAAGTGAATGTTCGGCATTTGCTTTTCTGCAGAATCCGCTTACAAAAAGTAGTTCCGATCTTATAACAAGAAAGACTTGACACTGAAGGATAAAATTTCTATCAGGCATTGAACGTACTACATATGTAAACCAGCGTGGTTTGTTCAAAGTAGGTCTACAAGCGAGGACAAAAATGAAAATGAAGAAACCTAGTTATTTTTCAAAACTTAGCATAGAAATTTCAAGCGATATAAGGTAGCATACGATACAAAAGATTAAAATAATTCAACAGAATGCCCACAGATAGAAGCTACAATTAACTAGCCAACACCGTATACCTCCGCACAACCAATAAATAATAAATGGCGAAGGTGCCCCGCCCATTCATCAATGATATTATTGATACACCTATAATATTGGATCAGAAATATTGCGTACAGTATGTCCGAATTGACGAGCAGGCTAACTCGTCGCAACATCAAGTACAATAAACAGATAACACATAAACGATACGCACCTGAAAACGAATGATACATACTGATACACGTGATACATACCATGGTAATCAGCATAGGCCATATAGAATTCGCAAGTAGTGAACTCCGGGTTGTGCGTCAGATCAATTCCTTCATTACGGAACTGACGACCGCATTCGTATACTCGATCCAAACCACCCACAACCAACATTTTAAGGTATAACTCGGGTGCGATTCGCATGAACATATCGATCTTAAGATCGTTGTGGAATGTCTTGAAAGGCTTTGCCGCAGCGCCACCGGGGATGGCATTTAACATTGGCGTCTCAACTTCCAAGAAGTCTCGATTGTCTAAATATCTACGCAAGTACTGGATGATGCGAGATCGCATGGTCAAACTCTGTCGCGTCTTGGGGTTCACTAGCAAGTCCAGCCATCGCATACGGTATCTCAGCTCCTGGTCCTTCAAGCCGTAGTGGTCGTTGGGAATGGCATGCAGACATGGGGCGAGAAGTTGAAACTTATATGGGATGATAGAAAGCTCACCGCGCTTAGTCTTGGCAGGTACACCTACGACACCCACACAGTCACCACGGCGGATGTTACCGTGCACTGCCTCAAAGTCCTCCATCTCACGCGCGTCCGCCATAACCTGGCATTTGTTACCCATACCAGTTAAATCGTAGAAGATAAGCTTATTACCAGACGCACGCTTGGAGTGGATACGACCCGATACCGATACAGAGTCACCCTCGGCCCTCTGTCCGGGTTCTAGGTTCGCGTATTTCGCGTTGAAGGCCTCAATCGAGATGGTCACGTGAAATTTATGGGGGTAGGGGTCGACTGTACCTGATTTCTTCATAGCTTGTACCATCTTGTTACGCAACTCAAAGTACTGACGGGGATCCAAATTGGCCTCGTCAGCCTCCTCATCGTGCACAGATGCTTTGCGGGCTTCAGTTGGGGCACTGGCCGCTTTGGCAGCCTTTTCCTTGGCCTTCTGGTCGGCTTTGCACATGCGCTTCCATTCACTCTTACTGTACTGTGGTTCACCATCCTCACCCACGGGAATGGGGGGAAGCGCAGGCGCGCGTTGCTTATCCGCTTCAGACATTTGTTTACAGCTTAGAAAATTGCTGAAGGTGTTCACTATGAAATTTCTACAACGTGGGTCTGGTACAAATATCAAATTTGTAATTTTGTGAGTATATGTATTTAAAAAAAATATTTTAGTGTGTGTACAACACTCTTTCGTGGGGGCTCTGGAGTGCCCCTGCCCCTGGGGCCTCTCTACTAAATAGCAGGGTCTGAGTCTCCGGGCTACGTGGTCGTCACTCGTCACTAACGGGTGACGACTGACGTCTGACGGCCGACCCCCGACGGACCCACAGCCTCACGTAAATACTCTATACAATATACATATAAAATACTTGCGTGAATTTTGGGGCATGGGTCATGTGGGATGGGCGCCGCCGATGTTGCTTGTTTATTTTTATTATTATTTTCTTTAAAAAATAAAAACAAACGAAAACAAAAAAAACTGTAAATGTTTTTCAAGAACAACCAAACCCTTTAAAAAAAAATACCTAGCCTTCTAGACAAAAATAAGACTCAACTTATTACTTCGAGGCAGAGCTAAATAGTAAATACATAGTATATTATTTATGATACAATTTTTAGGAACACCATATCCACAGACGATGTCAATACCAAGAGAGTACATAACTCTCTAGATAGCGTAGTACTAGAGAGACTAACTTCATCGAGAAAGAAGTACGAATACAACCATGTCCAAACGAGTGCAATTTGATCCGGTTGTCGAGACTAAGACAATAGAAGTTGAAGACAAGACCGAATCTCACGGCCAGGACGGTGTTGTACTGCAAGGTATAGAGATCAAAGACACTTCGTATGGGCTGGCTGGTAGGGGCATGGGTGAGGTTTCTAGAGATGTCGACGAAGATAGTGGAGGCAGTGATGACGAAGCCGCCGATAAGAAAGGAGTGCTCAAGTATGATATCTTGGATGTAAGGGATGTTGAAGGCCAAGAAGACGCAACTGAGAAGCTACAGTGAAGTGGTGAGTCAAGATAACGCCGTTTAATTTGGAAGAAGAAGAAGAAGAGGAAGGTCATTTTGACGCCTCTGGAAACTATGTGTTTGGGAAAGATAAGGTATTTATATACCACAATAACCAGCATAAAAGAAAATTATATATATATATATATATATATATATATATATATATATATATATATATATATATATATATATATATATATATATATATATATATATATATATTATATATATATATATATATATATAAATATATATATATGTGTGTGTGTGTGTATTAATATATATATATATACGCGTATGAACATGACATACATACATACATACATACATACATACATACATACATACATATCTACATACATACATGCATACCATACACACACACACACACATCACATATATATATATATATATATATATATATATATATATGTGTGTGTGTGTGTCTATATATATATATATATATAATATGTACTTAATTTCGCGGTTGAGAAGTTATCATGCGATTCTGGATTGTGTATTTATATTCAACTTTCAGTACACGCCCTGTCTGTTATTAGCGTAAAGATTCGCTTGTGTGATCATTGTTCTATCTATTCATTTTTTCAATTGGATTTCCGCTTGTTTGCCGAATGAATAGTACTTACTATATCTTTTGCTGTGATATGTCTGTCTGTAGGAGGATAATGACGCTTGGCTGGCAAGTGTAAAATGGGACCAAGAGTCGCATCTTGCTAAAGCGCACGATAACACAATTAAGAGTGTTGTGGCCAAGCGCCCCGCGGATCAAGAGTCTATAGAAGGTAAGGATGAGATCGACAAGAGGTTGGAACTGAAGAAGTTGCTCTCTATTCTACAACCCGGGGAAACCATTGCGTTAGCTTCCAAGCGACTGGGCTCCTCAAAGGGGAAGGCCCGGAAGAAAACTTGGCAACAAAGACGGAAGGAAAAGAAAGAAAAGGAGCGTCTAGACGCCAATCAAAAAACACCGAAATCTGCAACAGAGCCAACTCCAACTGAGGCTGCAAATCTTAGCCAGCTAATTGAGTGTACTGACCGGCTTATGGGATCCGGATTTTACAGTACGTCCGCTCCATGGTTGTTTGCGTGTGTCACATCGTTACAACTCCCTGTGTGTCACGGAGTGACTCGATAGCAAGATCGCTGATCCAACGGAGCATTCACCTATTCTCTCGGTTGCTCCTAGGTATATATACAGATTCATACGATCGTATACAGTCGTATATGCTCGCAACGGAGCCGGTCAAATCGGACATCGTGATTCAAGGACGGGGTATCGTCAAAAGAGTGAAGGTTGTAGCCACGCCGGTGGAAGAAAGCGAGACTGCCGCAAGCGCCACCGATGCCGAGATCGAAACCAAAGCACAAGAGGCTTCGACTGAAGCACAGTATGTATTTTTGAAGCTCGAGATGAATCCCATTTGGTCGGTTTTGTGGCTATGGATCTTCAATCTGGGCTCCTACAACAAATTGTTTAACGCAAACTGCATATGTTTATTCCACATCCATCCACATATAGACCACTCAGCACAGAAGTCCACTGGGAGTATCGGTGGAAGGATGACCCCGACGCAGAGGTGTTTGGGCCGTTCTCGAGCACCATGATGCGCGATTGGAAGGATGGTATGTGCTTTATCATTCGTGCAGTCGTGGTTACAGTAAAAAGTTGAAAGTTTATCCTTGTTAGTCGTTTGTGATAATTGTAGCTGCGCAGTTTGTGGCCAATGCTTGCCTGGTTTGTATATCAGCACATTGTTTTCTACGAAGAGCATGAACTTCGAAATTGCAACAATCTAATGGGGGGTTTATTTTGCTCTATCGCTCCCACAGCTGGTATGTTTAAAGATGGTTTCTGGGTCCGGAAGGCAGGAATTGCGGACGCTGAGTTCAACAGCGGCGCGCGCATAGACTTTGACCTTTATACCGACTGATTGTCATGAGCGTTCTTCTGTTTTATTGAGGGAGTTTGGGTGTAGCTTATGGTCTTTCCTTGTACTTGTAATAGCAAGAAATTGGACCCTGCTCTCGAGCAAGTCAATGCATATTCGCAATAGTGAACACATTGCAGAGTGTCGATTCTGGTCTCAATTATCGCCGAGGGTTGCAAATAGTTAAGCTTTTACAGTCAAATATGCGCGGCGTGATAGTGTGGAAACTAAAGATGAGATTTGACTATACGCGCTGAGTATGCTCAATGTAACAGACACTATACTTGGTGCGTTTTGCAAGCACGCCACAACATCTATGAACGCACGATTGCACAAGATAGATCTCTAGGCCGCTACTGAGCCGCCAGTGTGAGGTAATTTATGCACAATGCGGAGTTGAGTGTGATACACTACGACAAGTATGCAAAACTTGCGCTCGCATAGAAAGGCTTCCAGCTCATTGGGGATAGCTTACCCAACTGTTGGCGCATGATGACTGCCGAAACTGAAGAAAAAAAAATTCACTACTGAAACGATCGTACTTCGCAATCGTCAAC
>LUCW03002398.1:0-7500 GCA_001586965.3 Sphaeroforma sirkka | reverse complement strand
GCCTGAGATTAAGCAGAAAGGGATGTCTGTACTTCAGGGTAAAAAGCTTGTAGCTTTCACGTCGGCCGACTCCCATTATTCATATGTCAAGGTATTGACTACAGCTTTACACTGAGTCTTAGTTTGTTCTGAAATTGGCAGGTAGAATATAGTGATGTGTTTACATTGGCCAGCTTTTTCAGCCCTGCTCTTTTCTGATATTCAATACAATGTCTCTTATGTAGGTAGTATACATGAACACATCGCGTCGCTCTCGTTCTTTCTTTTGTACTGCAATTTGTGACATTGTATGATGCATACACACCATATGATCCCAATTGTTGACTAACAGCTCAAAGCGTCACTTTATATCGCGAAGGAACTACACAATCAGATTTATGATTCGAGCTCTTATTAAATGTAACAATGCTGCTCGAACTTGTATAAACACTGGTTTATTTATATTTGTGATAATTGATACGACATAGCTGCTAAAACCTCGTTTTTGTTCGGATAAGGCGGTCAACATGCTTGGCCTGGGGACAGACAACCTCGTGAAAGTTAAATGCGACGGCCTGACTGGCGCAATGAACGCGGCAGCACTCAAGGTAGCTGTGGAGGAGTGCCTTGCCGGGGGTGATGTGCCATTCTTCGTCGGTACCACAGCCGGGACAACGGTTCTAGGCGGCTTCGACCCTTTCGATGCCATTGCCGATATCTGTGAGGAATACAAGCTATGGATGCATGTGGACGCCAGTTGGGGTGGAGGGGCGCTTTTCTCACGAGATGCTAAAACTCTCGACTTGATGAAAGGAGCGAATCGCAGTGACAGTATGGGCTGGAATCCACACAAGATTGTAGGCGCACCTTTGCAGTGCTCGCTGTTCCTAATTTCTTATGACGAGACGACGTACGATTTCTTCAAGCGAGCGAACGGCGCCAGCGCCTCATACCTTTTCCAGCCCGATAAGAACCACTCCAATCTAGACATGGGCGACAAAACTTTGCATTGTGGTCGCAAAGGGGACGCCTTAAAAATGTGGCTCATGTGGAAGGCGCTAGGCGATGAGGGATTAGGGAAAAGGGTTGATCACTTGATTGGTCTCATCGGACACATGTCTAAGGAAATCGGTACCATTGTGGATGATAAGGGTAGATACTGCTTTGTACAAGTAGCCCCAACTCAATACGCGAATTTGTGCTTTTACGCCGTACCACCATCACTGCGAGTTGAGCCCGGCAGCGAAGGGAAAAGATTCGATCCGTACGTAGCTACAGAGTCACAAATGGAGTATATCAAAACAATTGCCCCCAAATTGAAAGATCGAATGCAGAAGAAGGGCCTCGCATTGATAGGTTTCCAGCCTATTGGGGATAGCTTACCCAACTGTTGGCGCATGGTGACTGCCGGAGCTAAAGAAGATAATTTCACTATCGAAACGATCGATAGAATATTAAGCAGTTTAGTAGAACTTAATGCTGACCTTTAATAAGGCCAAATTAAATTGGTTGCTAGTCGTTGCCAATATGCCCAGTGACAGGCCAATATCGGCACAAGCTTCGGCACCCAATTATTGAGTTGTAATACTTAGACGGCTGACTTCAGTTCGCCGTCGCTAAGATTCTCCATCGTACTCGCACATTGTCATCCACTGTAGTGCAACGTAATGGTGAATAGCCTGGACTCACTGATCACATGTAAATCACGCGTGAATTACGCAATTGAACGCCAATTATCCGCAACGATGTAGATATACACATGATGGTTCCGGTTTTAAGGATCAGGCTCCCAATGCATTCCCATATGAACTGTTCAATTATATACATAGATACTTATATATATATATATATGTGTGTGTGTGTGTACACATGTGCATATATGTACATCATAAATACATATATATATGTGTGTGTGTGTGCGTGTGTGCATTATGTACATTAGTATTCATACGTGCATACATACAAATATACCAAAATGTATACGTATATATTACATACACATAAAAAATATACCAAACTATACATATATACATACATAAAAATGCATATGCATATATATATATATATATATTAATATATATATATATATATATATATATATACTATATATATATATATATAGATTTATAGATATGTATATATATATATATATATATATATATATATATATATATATATATATATATATATATATATATATATATGTCCATTTAAAAGTATATGTGTGTATATATCCATATATTATATATATATATGTATATATATATATATATATATATATATATATATAAATTTATCTCCATATAGAGATAAACATAGATATAGATATAGATATGGATATGTATGTATGTATGTATGTATGTATGTATGCATGTATGTATGCATGTATGTATGTATGGATTTATTTATGTATGTATATACATATATATATATATATACATATTTGTAAATGTATGTATATATATATATATATATCATCTCAGTAGGTCAGATACACAATTTTCTTGATAGCATACCTTCATTTCATAAAATTCATCTAACAAGTTTCATTTGTATGGTCAAAATGAGGTCCATATCATCCCTCGTATTTTAGGCTGACAGTTCGAGTACAATATTTATAAATGTGTCCATGTCTCTGTAAAAAATAGCCTTAATAACTATTCATATTTAGACCTTAGAATATATAGCAGCACACACACTCCATAGCCTTTATTCAATTTGCAAGAAGGCTATGTATATATATATATATATACATTGCATATATTTATATATAAATTGAATATATATATCCATTGCACACTCACACACACACACACATATATCATATTATATATATATATATATATATATATATATATATATATATATATATATATATATGTAAAATCCATTGCATATATATATATCCATTGCATATATTGAATATATGCGTTGCATATATGCATATATATATATATATACATCATGTTTGTAATCCATTGCATATATATATACATTGCATATATATATATATATATATATATATATATATATATATATATATATATATATATATATATATATATATATATATATATATATATGTGTGTGTGTGTGTGTGTGTGTGTGTGTATCCCTTGCATTTCTATATATATATATATATGCGTGGAGACTGAACTTCAGATATCAAAAGGGTTCTTACATCCTTCCGGATAACATCTCCCCGCTAAATTATGATAAATTTTTCTAGAACAGTTCTTACATCCTTCGGGATAGAACCGTAGATATAATTTAGATATAGACGACCCCGCCTTATAGAATCTAAATTACATATGCCCTGGCTGGGTGGTTATAGAATAGACACAAGGAGAGGGGGTCATACCACCATGGTGGAGGGTCATAAGGGGAGACCCTCCTACACCTCCGGGGATCCGAAAGGAGGGCAGGGATGTAACACGAGATCCATAGCCCTTTAGTGAAAAATCTTCTTCTTATAAAAAGAGAGATCACCTGATCATCAGGTTTTAAGAAAGGTGCAAAGTAGACTAAAGGCTACTATTATCTTACATCCCTGCCTCTTTCCGGATGGTGGAGGCATTTTTTTTAAAGAAGTATGTAAGCATGCCCGGGAATATATATATATATATATATGTCCATTGCGTATGTCTATATCCATTGCGTATATATAAATCCATGATGCATATATATATATATATATATATATATATATATATATATATATATATATATATATGTCCATGATAAATATATATAACCTAAACAAATATGACTATATTTTGTTTTTTGTTTTGTTTTGTTTTTTTTTAAAATAAAACACACCCAAAAAAAGACAAGGACAAACAAAAACAAAAAAACAACAACAAAAAAATTGAACACACACATAACGGGCCCCAGTTCATAATTGTCTCTGTGCCCCATAGAGCACAGTCCCATACTAATGAGACACAAGAAACTAAATAAATACATTGCACGATAGAAACAACTAAATAAATCGCATGACCATCTATTTATTACTAGAGAGAAAAAGGTAGAAAATATGGGAGAGCAAACAAAAGTCCGTAGACTAGCGGTGACGGTTTCCATTTGTAGGCCCCCATCCCGTGTGATATTCATATTCCTTTTTTTTTTACAACAAATATGAGGGTGTCTTTTTATTTCGAAAAATGAACGGAATCGGAAATTCTAAACAGAATCAGAACCAGAAAGGACAGAAAGGACAGAAAGTACAAATTTGGCGTAGGACGAATCGTAATGTAAACATTTTTTTAAATTTGGGTCTGCGAGCAATTTTGGGTGCAATTGGTTTCCGTACTTTTCAGAGAGTTCTGAGAGAAGTGACTCAGCATTGCTCTGAAAGACGCTATTAAAAATAAACACGGATAGGGCGCCGCAGAGACCAAAACGTTTTCCCCTAAGAGGGTAGCTATTAACTTGTGAATATATCCGCACAGGGTGAGCTGAGGGTGAGATACTGAGATTTCATGAAAGACCCTTTCTCACTTTCACTCAACACACACATACAAATACGCAAGGTTGTTCAGTCACACACGCTCGCACATAAACACACTCACCCACGGCGGGGGAAGGGTGGGGGGGGCAAAGGCGAGAAGGAAAGCCCCCAGCCTTTTTTTTATTTTACAACTTTTTTTTTCAGCCGTCAATAACGGATCCACAAAAGTATGCCCTATTTTTGGAAACAAAATTCCATTTAGGATACCTGGGGGGGCACGTAGGGGCCTACGAATGGGGGGAAAGCGTGCCAGACAGATTTAAAGTTCAATAAAAGAAATAGGGACTCGACAGCTACGCTTTCGGTGATAAATCTCTTGTGGGCCTACAAATGGGGAAAACCCGTTCTAGACAGATTTCATGTTCAATAAAAGAAATAAGGACACTACAGCTACGCTTTCTGTGACAAATAGTAGGTTTCAAGTTATTCACCGATCGGAATTCAGAAACGATTGCATGGCCCTCGTGGGATTTGGGTCTCGAGCAGAAATCAGATTTCTTCCGACGAAAATCGTAAATTTAGCGATGACTCAATTTCAGAGTCGCTGCGGAAATCCAAATCCAGAAGGCCATGACGATTGCTGAAAAATGTGCTACAAATTTATGAGTACGTTTATGGCCTGGAAATTGCAGTTCCCGTAAAACAGTCTTCTGAATACGTAAATACTTCTGATTCTGAATCCAAATTTCGAGAAGAATTTTTGTTCTCAAAATTTTGTCCTCGTTCAGAAAAAGATTCATTATATTTTCTTTTAAAAAATAATAGGTTTGGTCTTCCTATTGGTTTAAATGTAAATTTCTGATTCTGAACGTTTAAAATCAGAAATTTCTGATCCCGCTACGACACCCCCAGGGCCTACTAGGCCCCAAATTAATATGTGTTTCCTTGTTTTTTAAAAAACCAAAAAAAAAAAAATGAACACAAAAAAACATATTTTTAAAAAAGCCCTCTGTCATAGCCTTCTGAAATCAAACAAAGGCTATGCCTCTGTCCTCTGAAAATGAGTGAACTGCTGAAGACTCGAATATTATATATTTTTTCAAAATTAATGACCATCCCGCTCTCAGGAAATTTCTAAATTAGAAAAGAAGAAAGTACTGGAATTCCATAATATTTATTTGCATTCCGCATATTTACGTACAAAATCATAATACTTGCTTGACCTATAGTTGGCTTGACTATCAGTTTCTTGAATACATATTTACCAAAGCTCAGAGTCCAGAGTCCAAACTCCAAGTCCAGACTCCAGAATCCAGACTTCTACAGTAGAGAGAGCGAGGCCAGACCGGGAGCAGTGACTTTTTGTGCTTTTCTCCCTGACGGTCTGACGGCTGACCATTCTCTCGGGCCCCTGGGCCTCTGGGGCCTGGCCCTTCGCCCGCCTCTGGGGTCTATGACTCTGTGAGTCTGTTGTGTTTGTTTACAACAACAATTGCACATACTTTTTTTTTGTTTTTTAAAAACTATAACACCAACAAAAAATAAAAATCTCTATTTAATTTATACATTCTGTTATATTTATTATGCTCTAATAAACCACAGAGAGAGAGCATATTAATAGAGAACTTTTTTGTGTGGGTAGTACAGCTGTTACACAATACAACCCACCAGCATAGCCATAGTGATGGGGAGAGCTCAGTATCAGATATTACCGAGGTCCCCGGTGTGTCGCGCAGCAGACGCAAAATCCGAGTCAAGTCCAATCATGACCAGCAATCATCATCTGGTCGGCATTCTGGTGGGACAAACAGGGATCTCGGAAGCCCTGCAGGCAATCACAATACGAACTCATACCATACCTCATTATGCTGTCATGACGAGGACAACATTGACCATGTAAGCGCACCTACCATGGTCACGCATTCCTCAGCAGGAGACACCGTGGGCTCAAGTGGTACTAAGGAGACCAGTCGACGAAGTCGTAAAGTAGTAAATACATCGGCGTCTCATGAACGAGGACTAGACGTTAAACAAGAAGTAAAATGTAGCTCCCGTTCTCGAGGGACTGATAATTTGGTTGTTAATGGTGGAGATTACAAGACCAAAGAGTCTGGTCGCAGTTCCTTATCAGGCACGCGTAATAGCACTGGGAAACATAGTTTTAGTGCAGCTGACATGAATGGGCTTCTAGACGAGGAGTTCGTGGAGTACGTCGTGAAAGGAGCCAACGCTGGATTCATAGACTTCAGCCTGGTTGAATTGTTGGTATCCAAGCAACTCGGCAATACACAGAAAGATCTCGAGAAACTCAAGTGTATACAGGAACAGAAGGAACGTTTCGATGCGGAGAAGAAGAAGCAGCAGCGGACGAAGAAGTACAAAGTTAAAACACCCAAAGGTGGGGACGGCGTTGCCAGTCAGTACGAATTATTAAACCCTCATGCCTTGGACGATACAGCCAGTGTAGATAGCTCGACGCCTGATCTACACGCTTCCTCACCGGGGTGACTGCGTTTGGGCGTAGTCTGGGTGATAAGGAAGGTATGACATTCGAGGAGATGACGGCCGCTTTGGCTAACGCCAAGGTCAGTACCGTGCAGCAAACTAGATAAAGCTCTCTGTAGTACATTTCAATTGCGCACGCGCTGTCAGAATGTAGTAGACTCAGAGGAGCGCTGCTTACGAGATATACAATGTAAATACATCAAGGATTGTTTTGGCTGCCACCCCAATTAAGATCTTCTGACTGAAATTGAATTCGGTGTGCCAACTTGCCATTACTTAAGGCTGTTTAATATATATTAAGGAGATAAATTCTCACTCCATTACTCTTGGTTTTCGATCTCTCGTAACCTTACCTGATAGTCATGTCCGGGCTTCTAGCCTGCCTACCATCTTCAGCGCAATACGAACACAGAGGTTCTCCGTTCGATGTTCTCTCGAAAAATTATGGGTGTTCCTTTCCCCCAATGTATCCACCGCCAACTGTGACCACTTGAAATCAAAATACTTACATTAATCAGCGTCTACCTAAACAAAACATTAGACAATATGTATTTATGAACCAATAT
>LUCW03002396.1:45000-57065 GCA_001586965.3 Sphaeroforma sirkka | reverse complement strand
TGTATATTATATATATGTATATACATATATATAATATAGAATATATATATATATATATATATATATATATATATATATGACATGCACGTGTTTAATTATGTTATTGGCCATGAGTTTAATCATCTACATTTTATCTCTGTGAACTCGAACTGCATATTTCTCATCTAGTCACTAAGTTCAAACATAGGCATCGCAGCCACATTCTGGATCACATCTGTTCTCCACTTTCGTACGCTCTCGCAACAATTCCCAAAACATTTTCACTAAATATCATCAAACCCCTATTTTCCCGGCTTGCACAGGTTAGTGTTTGTGCCACGTGGACAGAACGGGCAACGGGTCACTCAGGTGCCCGTCGTGTCGCACTTTAACCCATCAGATGTGATAGATAACATGAATTACGAGGAGTTGATGCAGCGATTTCCCCCTCAGGTAGGCCACCAGAATGTGTGTATACACGAAGATTTGAAGATTTGTGGACGCGTGCCTGTTCGTGTATGTGTGTGTGTAATCGTGTGTGCGTGTGTTGTCTATTGGTATATGCGTGTAAATATATATGTGTGTTGTCGTATGTGTGTGTTTCTGTGTGTGCGTGTGTTGTCTATCGGTATGTGTGTGTATTTGTGTGTGCGTGTGTTGTCTATCGGTATATGCGTGTAATTGTGTGTGCGTGTGTTATCATTGTGTGTGCGCGTGTTGTCTATCTGGATGTGTATATAATTGTGTGTGTTTGAGTGCAATTGTGTGTGCGTGTCTTATCTATCTGTATGTGTGTATAGTTGTAGAAGTGTTTGTGCTGTAAGCACTTATCTTTTTACTGGTGATATCCGTCTCCTTGCTGATTCTAGAATGATGCAATCGTGTGTCGCTGCTTGAGACGATCACCGAAACTACTCGTGCCACTGTATTTTGAAGTTCGGTATTGTATATTTGTGGCTATGTAAATGAAAGGTATATAGATACACCTCGATATACGCTCTACACCTACTTGATCAGGAGACATCGCTCCCGTATTCCACCACTGAGAATGTACAGATTTCGAATTATAAGCACTTCCGTAATAGTTTCATGAATCTCTCCGCACATACAGGTGGGACGGGCAGCGAATCGTTGGCTTATTCACGCGCTACCCACCGAAACGCTGTCGAAAGCTGCTATAGCCAAACTGGAAGAGGGCTCCCAAAACTGTTGTATATGTTTGGAAGACTTCAAAGCAGGTTTGTGGGTTCATAGGTTTAAATTTTGTGTATGAGATTGCCTTATGGCTATTTGTCATGTACCTATACATGCGATATGCTACGAAGTTTTATTTTGACAGTATAAATACATATGTTGACGAACCTGTTTGCTTTCACGTATAAGTGCTAGCTACAGCAAAGATGCATTTTTCTCGATGTACGTGTTCGTTCGTATATGTAGATTATGACTCGTATCGATGGCTGTTTTGATACAGGGGAACGAGAAGCGTGTTGCAGTTCACATTAGAATTTTATGTTAGGCTAAAGTTAAGGCATATTCATTTGCTTTTCACTCTTACAGTTGTGCCTTTATGAAAAATGTTAATGTGTGCTATCAGCCTATCACGTCAATATACTGTGAAAGGACGATGGAGAGGCTGCTTCTTTGTCTCGACTGGCTCATAGTATAGTACTCGCTATCTCGGATATATGATTGTGATCAGAAAACATGTTGATGATTTTTTATCTACTGTAGGAGAGAAGATGAAGAGATTACCTTGTCTGCATACGTACCATGACCACTGCATAGATGAATGGCTATCAAGGAGAGGGACTTGCCCCGTTTGTAAACATGCACTGGAATAGCCCTCGGTGGGGGGGGGGGGGGGTGGAGTCGTGGTTGACTGTCTTCAGAGGGTCTGTCGGTGTGACATTTATAAAACTCCTCTTACGGACACATGCCCATTCGTCGGAAATACAAATCTCAGGCCCTGTCCATTTGTCCATAATTCTGAATGGACGTCAATTGAACGACCACACGAATATTTACCCCCTCGTCACAAGAGTGGCGTTACACAGTACCTACTAGTCCACTAACTATTTACACTGATTGGAGTCTAGACTGTGGGTGAGTGGACTCTCAACTAGGTAGAAAAGCATAGATCATACAAGAAGAAGAAGGCTATGAAGAAGACTATGAGAAAAGAGAAATATTCAATATTGATTTTTAGTAAAAAATGTAAAGGACCATAGCGGCATATTCAGTGATAGGCTTCTTTTGGAGGGGGCGATAGGCTTATGCCCTATGACCCTATCCTATGCTCTATCGTTGGGCCCACCCGGTGGGGTCGTGGAAATTCCTTTCCGCACAGTCGTTCAGATGTCTTGGACTTGCATCTGCAATACTAATAAATACCTCTATGGAGTATGGAGTATGTACTATGGACTATGTATGAGTCTCTTTTAACTTTTAAATCTGCAAGTGAAAATAAAATAAAACACACAGCTGGGGCCTGGGGCTTGGGCACAGAAATATAAAAAAATTTAAAAATATATATATAAAAATGAATATTTTGTACAACGGCCCTCTGAGAGTCGAGAGTCGAGACCCTGATCCCATTCTGTGTTCTGTTTTAAAAAAACAAATCAAAATCAAATACACAAAGAAGGCTATTTTAACTCCTGTCTGGTTTTTATTTGTTTGATTTGATTTCTTTAAAAAACATTAAAAAAACATAAAAAAAACAAACAAAAATATCAAAGAGTGTATGAGTATGGCTGTGCCACAGTGGCCAGGCCAGACCTGTGCCAGAAATATCTTTTGAAATAAACAACATATTTGTTTAAAAAAAATATAGACATTTCTACTATTGTTATTTGAAAAAAACCATTTACATTAAAAAAAAGAATGAGATAAAAAAATACGAGCTCCCCTGTAGGAGTCCTGGACACCGGTCCGCACTTCGCTCTCCGGATTCAGAATTGTCACTGGATCACAGAAATTAGAAATCCATGAGAATTGGTTTGATTTGTATGCATAGCCTTCTTCTACTTTTTATCTGTATTTACAATTTTGCATAGAATCAATTTATCATAATCGTATTATTATTGGACAAATAGTATCAATCATACGCATTGTTTGATTTTTTTCTAAAACAACTTTTAAAGCAAGGTATTTATTCGCTCACTCCTACTTAGAAAAAATCGGTTCATCGTGTGATCGTACCAATAAAATATTTGTATACATTTCTTTTCCTGAAAAATATTTTAGTATTTTTAATTAAAAAAACTGTTCGTCGCCAAAGGACCAAAATCCCTCTGCAACGAAAAAATCTGTCTATACCATGTTTTTATAAATGTTAAAAAAAGTCATAACATATATAGCGTAACATGTATAGCGTTCCTACATACGTTATTAATTTCTACCCGTCAAACGTTAAACGTTGAGCGTACATTGCCATGGTTCGGTCCAGTAGAAAAAATAGAACACTACAGTACTGCTCGGTTCTCAGTGCTCAGTGCTCACTGCAAGTCGGTCACAATTCATTACAGTCCAGTCATAGCACGCTCCACAGTCACAGACTCGCAGTCTGCATTCTGGAGACACTCTTTTCTTGATGAGAAAGACTCGCCACACTCAAGACTGCAGATAGCCTATAAACAAAGCAACCGTTTTTAAAAATAGACGTAAATACGTAAAAAACACGTTTGTCACCTACCGAAATGTATTATTCTGAAACCTCTATTAATAATGTTTTACTCCCGATATGGAATTTATTTCACTAATGTGCATGTGCGCATTCAAGATTCCACTTTGATAAAGACCTTTTAAAAGTTCGGTTTCTCAGCCAATAAGAACATATATGAAGTGCATTTAAAAAAGAGAGCAGGTTTCGCGAAAATAAATTTTAGTCCCGAACAAATGACCCAGAAATCCAGAATGGATAAAGTTAAAAACTTTAGGCACCGGTCCACCGGTTAGAGGGCCCGAAAACCAGGGGGGGCTTTTGACATGCAATTTTGTTCTGACCCCTATTTGTAGTTTTATATCCATAGGGTTTCGGACCAGATTGGGTCTCAAATACTCTCAATACTTTTTGTTTTTGTTTTTCTATTTGTTTCGTTTTATAATAAAACGTTTTTTTAAGCCAACTAAAAGTCAATACATATGAAGCCAATAATGAAGCCAATAAGACGCAAATATGAAGCCTTCTTTAAATATACCCCAAATTCGCCCAAAACGAAGCCGGCGACGGGAAGCCCCTATATGTAGTCATTAAATTTGAATATCGAACTGTGTCAATATTTAACGTAAATTTTCGAGTGTTCTAAAACAGGCCCATATATATAGAAAATACACTTGAATTTAAAAAAGTCCCAAATGCACTCGAACTCTCGAACTCGGTCTCGAAGTCCCAAAAACCAGAGGGGGGGGGAGGGGGGGGCTACACCAAAGTATTTATCACATTCGAACCGCCTAATTGAAGCAAACGTATTTTTTATTTTTTTCGTAGCCTCTCAAGCTCCCTCCATGTATTGTCGACAATACAATTCACTGAAATTAAGGCCTGAATAAGCGTGGGTAAAATAATAGCGGAGCCGGTAGCGAGGGAGTTAGCAGTGGCCAGTGGGTACTGTTACGTACTACTATTTTAGTACTGCCGGGTATTTAGTGGGTAAAAAGTGTACATACTACTCACTAGTAGAGTGGGCTGAGTACAGTACCCCATAAATAAATATGTCCATTTTCTATTCTTATAAAAAAAAAAAGATTTTAATTACAAGCCTCTCGCCTCTCGAGGGCCGAGGCTATCGTCCGCAGACCCCAGTTCACGGTTAACCGTCCAAGCATCTTATGAACGTGATGTGGGTCATTTTTTAAGAAAAACGGATCCTATGTATTTATCAGGTATTCCAAGTTTTAGTTTTTACTATTTTAGGATCCCCAGGACTCCAACCCCAATATCTTTAAAGGATGTTTTTCACATACCATCAGGCTACAGCTAAATTAACACTCCAATCCGCGATATATTGGCAAATTTCATGTTTTTCATAGCCTTCTGAATCGTACATGTTTTAAAATTCGGGTTTTAAATCAGTCTATCAGTTTCTTGGCGACATATTTCAAATTTTATTTCGATTTTATGCAGTATTTTTTTTTAAATACATATTTAGAACTCCCTAAAATTCTCAGTTCTTTGTACTTCTCACGCGGCAACATCTCGCCCAATGATTTTTTCACAAATATATATATTTAAAAAAAGTAATTTGCCTTTTTTTTTTTTAAACAATCAGGTGACAGCCTGACGGTGGGCGGTGGGCCGGTGGCTGACTGGCTGGGCACTCTTTCAGTCTTTCTCACACAAAATCAACAAAAGAGTAAATATGTATTTTGGTTTTTTTAGAAATAGTTCTGAAGTTCACAACAGAAGTATTTTTTTAAGAGTTTTTTAGACACACACCTTCAAGAGGCTTCAAGGCTTCAACACACTAGACTTTGGAGTGGACTCATTGGAGTGATGAGAATGTTTGAAGAAAATATGTAGTCAATTTTGTTGAAAAATAAGAAGAGTTTAAAATGAATTCTCATTGGCTGCTTACCTATAACGCACGGTCTATAACGCGAAAACTTTAGCGACAGTATAGTTAAATATGAGTTATGACATTATGAGTTTATATGACCTGACTTCCCTGAGTCACAGTCATATTTACAACACGAAGATGTCATCAATTCATCATGTCGACATTATTTCAGACTTCAGACTTCAGAAGATATTGTGTGGGGGCCGGGGGCCGGAGGCCGGGGGCCCTGGCGGCCTGGCCTCTCTCTCTCAGTAGAGAGAAAGAGAGAGTAGGCCCTGGCCCCTGCCCTGGCCCCTGGCCCTGGGTGGGTTGGTGGGCTACTGAAATCATAGAGAGACGTTAATTTAAAAAAAAATCCTATTATAATATAGCCCCTATTTGTTTTTAAAAATTAACCTTGATAACAATAAAATGCATAGCCATAGCCCTTTAAATTATTATACACATAGGCCTCTATAGACAAAAATAAGAGGGGAAAAAAAGGACATTGAGAGATATATATGTATAAATATTCAGATGGTTCAATATTGGAATTTATAATTCTCTGTACGTCGCCATAGGGCATACTCGAAGATTTATATTTAGAACCTGAAAGGAAATAGGCCCAAAAAGGGTGATTTTGTCATCAAATCACCTTTTTCGGGCCTTGTTTTTGGGTTACATTGATACGTAAAGTAGATGGAAAGAAATTTCTGGTATTTTATAGCAGATAGCTCGTTGGAAGCACAAACAAATGTATTTATTTCTCTCCAGTCAAAAGTTAAATATGTACATATATATTTTGTCCTATTTCCCCGTTACCACGATCAAATTATGGTGATAAATGACCTGGGAATCAGTCCATGTGCACCCTTCTTGTGGAAAGTAAGACACGTTAGATATAAAATAGGTCTAAAACAGAATCCATATTTCAATGAAATGGCTGATATAACGCATTTTTCCTTCGAATAGTGCCAAAGTGGGGAACAGAACTTCGTAGATATGGGGTTGCCGCCCCTGAGTCCCTGACTTTGCTGTTTTATTTAAAAAAAATAGGCTGCGAGTCCAAAGACTTGCCCCGGAAGAGTGAAGACGTGACCGATGTACCTTTTTATAATTTTTACATGACAACGGAAAACCTACGCCCTATGTATATAATTGTATATTGTATACAGTATTATCGTGACATCGTGGAAGTCGTCGTCTAACATTTTTTTTTGTTTACTCTTGATACAATATATATACTCTGTCTTCATTTTACTCTACTCTTAAAAAAAGAAATTATGAGGGAGTGGGACGATCACTGTCAGCCTACCAGGGGACCTGCCTCAAGTCTGTCTTGAGGCTGATCGCTGATGAGGGTAAGAGCCGTAGGACTCCAAGATTCTCTGAGAGGGTGGATTAAAATACTTATTTGCTCTTACAAATAAAAAAAGCAAGAAGTCAATAAGGGTGTATGTAAAATTGTAAATAGAATAAATTACATTGTTTTAAAAAAGAGACAAAGTGAAGGACCGAAGGTTCACACTCCTCAGGCCTCTCCTCATCACCTGGGTTGGTAAACGACATCGACATTTTCCTAAACGACATGTACGACATGTCGGCCGACATGCTGGCAGGGGGATATCGTCGTTGTACAGTGTCGTCTGTACCAATTTTGCCGACATATAGTTTTTCATTCAAAAAAAATATTCAGCCAATAAAATTATAGTAAAATCTCTACACCAATAAATTTCGTGAACACAAGTTATCAATTGCACCTGAAAATAAAACGAAATGCACCCCATGAATTTGCCAATATGAAACATTCAAATATCCAGGACATTTGTCATTTGACAATAACAAAAGTAGAAATAGTAAATACACAAACCCGACAGCCAAAGTATGTATGCACAATAACAATTATCATATTATGTGGTTGTTAATTTGATGTGTAAACTAAATATGTAAATATGTAGTATTGTAGCAGTTTTTTGCGCGACTTTTATGCTTCTTCATAAAAATTGAAACCTTAAGCTTTGAAGCTTAAGGTATAATGATAATATGAGTGAAGTGGTTCGTGAAACAAAAGTTATCAATTGTCATGTTTATTGTTTGTTTGAAACGAATTGTGTTAGCATCTGTAAAAAGTATTCAATCATGGTGGTGCGTCGTCGACAAACAACAGTCCAAGATTACACAATACACAACAAACGCCTACATAATGCGCCCATCCCAAACATACTTCTGCGAGGAGCAGGGCAAGAAAGTACTCCAAAGTGACCGTTATGAATATAATAAAGTCAGAAAAAAATTAATCAGTACATTGACAAAAATACTGGTGGTCCTACTGACCTGGCCTACTGCACCCAGACTATTATGGGGAGGACCGACACCAACATGTCAGTGCCGTCATGTCGGCGATGTCGGCGACGTGTCGGGACGACATACAACCAAACGACATGTACGACGTGTCGGCCGACATGCTGGCAGGTGGGTGTCGTCGTTGTCGGTTGCCTGGCCAGCCCATCACCACGGTCCACACTCCACACTCCATAGACGACAGTTCTCACACTTCACTTCTGAAAAACGTGCACCCGTTTTCCACTAATATGTATTTTTAAAAAAATACCCTACAACCTTTGTTGACTGTTGACTGTTGACTGTTGACTGTTGGCTGTTGACTGTTGACTGTTGACTGTTGACTGTTGACTCATTGACTGTTGACTCATTGATTGTTGACTGTTGAGTACATTGTTCCCAACCAAATGCCGATTCCCACACGACCTTCCGGCTTCCCCGCTTCCGCTTTACTATTCTCTCTATAGTAGAGAGTAGAGAGTGCAAATCGGTGTGATATATTTTTATTTATGTTATATATATATATAAATATGTGAAGGCTATTCACCACACACATAGCCATTCATATCAACGGCAGTAAACAAGGACAGACTACATAGCAGGCGTCCACCCTCCAATATACTTTAAAAATTGCATTGTGTCTTTCTAGATGCAAATGACTGATGTCAGAAGGGATTTTTATCAGCGTTGTTACGCTGTTTAACAAAAATATTCATATCTACGTTCTATGTCACCTTGCCAGCACAAAATATGAACCATCAAGTATATCAAGTCCCAGATTTCTCTAACGCCGGTGCACCTTTGCGACGATCTTCTTCAGGAGGTGTCGTTCTTCAGTGGAAACCTTTACCAGCAATCGAAAACACACCATATGGTGAGAAAGTATTCAACGTGCAACGAGATCGGTGCGAGGAAAGTATAGGTGACACTGGCTTACAAATCGAGAGATGTTGTTTGCAGATAGAAGGCGCGCAGTTCCTCGTGTGTTTGAAGATGTTCTATTATCCAGTCACGATAGAGTTCACTTTAGAGTATGCGATGGAAGGAATCTGTTTCACAAAATCAAATGTGGTATTGAAATTGTTCCATCGTAATGATACCATATGCCCCTCAGAGAGTAGTTCCACGAAATCAAATATAGCAACAGACCAGGATGACAGTGGTAGTGGGAACTCAGATCGTTCCACGTATCAAGCGACAGACCCTCTTCCGCTCCACGGGGACACAATGATGTTCGAGAGTCCAGACGACCTAGACGCTGTAGTTTCAATATGTAAATTAGACAACGGTACACGTGAAGAGGCACTCCGATTTCTACTAGACTGCAGCATCGGTATCGATACGGTTCAAAGCGCGCAAGTGCAGGGATGTACACTGAAACAAGTGGTTCAAAGTTCAACTCGTATGCCGGAGCTTGCTAAGGTGCTTTGTAAGGCTTGGAGCTAATTGTTTTACATCATTTACCATGATTATACATGCATAAATGAGATCCTGGAGTATCTACTTCTAATTCGGTTTCTACGAATTTCACCAATAAATTAGAACGTAAATATTAGAGCTCCGAGACTTGAGCTGGAAGAGCGTATTCAAATGCACACATGGACCTTGTTATTCCATGAAAATTTTGAAATACATCGCCATGGTACTCGTGAAGAACCTTCATTGAAGATAAAAGTAGTTTCATATAGAATTAAATAACACCGAAATCACGTTAAATCCAAAATGAAAGTACGACAAAAAAACAATCAGGTCAAGTGCATAAAAGACAATATATATATATATATATATATATATATATATATATATATATATATATATAAATATATATATATGTGTGTGTGTGTGTGTGCAAGTGTATATGTATATGTATATGTATATGCATATATTTGTATATGTATATGCATATATTTGTATATGTATATGTATACAAATCTGATGATAACTTCGATATTTTATTTCGATAAAGTTATAAACGATCATTCTTTGTTGCCTTAACTGTATTCATATCTGTAACTCTGTGCACGTATATATACTTCAAAAACATACAAGAAGTATATAATAGTTGTATAATAATTTACAAGCGTTCTTCTTACTTTTTAGGAGGCCATGGGGCCATGGCCATTCGGAAATTTATACATCGTGCCAAAACCAAATTTGAAGCCAATCAAGTCATCCTCTAATAAATTGACATACGATCCGGTTTAAAAAGTCTAATAATCAATCCGCGACTTCTTGAGAACTCAAAGGCGAACCAATGATATTCCTACAGTTTCAAGCGCCACTACCATCAGGCACTGAATTTCATGAGCCAATACTATCAGGCACTTGATTGTGAACCGCCACTACTAGAAAAGGGCATCGATAATCAAAGACCACCACTATTTACGTGAACGCCCTGAGATTTGAAGAGCCATTAGTAATACGTCCTGCCTTTTAAGAAGAGCCACTACTAGTCTCATCAGGCCCCGACTTATTTTCTGAGACCTAAATACAGGAGGCATATTTGACCCTTTTTAAAAAAAACATATCCTGGCTTCACAAAAATGTTGCCAATAATAGAACTTTTTATAGGTCTGTTGTATTATATTCCCTATTTAGTTAGGGTTGTATCTGGCGGGAAAGGTATTGTGATGACGATTCATATTTCATACAATATCATTAAATAAAAACTCCTCTCGTATGTACATATATTTATATGTGTAAAGTTGGATCATGCGTTCTTCAGATCCATACTTGTACAACACAATCAGCGCAAGTCACGCATAGCAACATGCACGATATGTCTTTATTCATTCCCGCTGAATGAGTATATGGCCGCGCCCTGAAAAGTGACGAAGGCGTGAATATTACATATGTATTTGGAAATTAACTCTTTTTTGGGCCTGTGTAAATCAGCTTCACGCTACTATCACGATGTCATCTGCATCTCGAGCTCTCATCAGAGCTCTCGCACGCTCAGTGAAAGATGGTGTATTTCAGGAATTCGTATATGAAGGATTAGCTAACGCACGTGCTCTGAACGTCTCATCAGACAAACTCTTAGCTGATGTACGCGCCACTTGTGGATTAGCGTACACGCGTAACACTAATGCAATACCTGGTGCTAGTGGTAGCAGCCTGAATATGAACATGAACATGAACATGAACATGAATATGAACATTGATTTGGGTGGGGGTTCAACGGGTGTAAGGGAGAAGGGCTGGGATTTGGGTCTGCAGGAAAAGCAGATGCTTGTGCTGGTCAAGTACCTGCATCGCTTGTTAGAGGTCTTTGAGCCGGTATGTGATTGCCATATATATATATCCATGTCACATGTATACATACCGTGTTGTCAACTGTATTCATCCATGTATGCTTCATCAAGATCATTTATGTGGGATTTAGATACTCTTGTTGGTCAAATACCTGTGCCGTTTATTGAAGCCCTTTGAGCCGGTATATGAGTGCCTCATGTTTACAACCATGTATACATCTATCTATATATCGTTGAGATGTGCATGCGCGCATTAGACGTCTGTACTGGTCACGTATCTTCATCGCTTGTTGGAGGTCTTTGATCCAGTTTGTACTTGCCACATGTGCGAATACACGTATGGTTAAGATTATATACGTGCATGTGAGTGCATTGGAACACAGTGATGACCTTCGTGCTTGATTGGTAGCCGATCGAACTCTGCACGCCATATCAAGCTACGAGAGCTCGCAAACTAGGTTTATTGTGTTTTATTCAAGGTATACGTGCAGTGATGTTTTCATGTATATATTTTCTTCGCATTATAGTCACACACGGCTCCGGTGTGTTGCAACCTTGTCATGAGGTTTGAAAAATTCATTATCCCTTAAGGCTTACAGCTGGTAAATATATAAATCATATCGGGAACAATTGCTTGAAGCATTCCTAGCTCTAAAACTTATGCACAGGGGGACGTAAAACGCTACCATTCAATCCAAGCAGTGCAATGGAATCTCTGTGTGTATTTTGTGTTTTCATGAATTCAATTTTCCCAATAAATTAGATTATACACAGAAGCAAATTTGTCTGTTTGCGCAGACAATATAATTTTGTCTTAATGCTCGTGGACATAATAATATGTACATGAATATAAATACATACATATACACATTTACATACATGTACATATATATATATATATATATATATATATATATATATATATATATATATTTTATATATATATATATAT
>LUCW03002396.1:35000-40000 GCA_001586965.3 Sphaeroforma sirkka | reverse complement strand
ACTGGATTTTACAACGGTGTCCGGCGTTTGTTTATATTTATGCTTATCACGTCGCAGCACAGGCTACTCTGGGAGCTGTGGGCAGGAACACACTTTGATCCCTTGGGGCTGGGTGTGCGTGTAAACAAGGGCGTGGGTGTCGGTTGTTACACACAGAGTCACACCCTCATGTACATCCACGGTTTTTATCTACATATATCTTGTTAGCACTATATGCTAATCTTGTACGCACCGACTCTCGCACAGGCACAGGCTGCTCTGGGAGATACCGGCAGCAACTTAGACGCGTCTGGCCCCATGGGACTGGGTGTGGGGGTGGCGTCTGGGGGTGGTCTGGGAAGCGAGGTGGGCGTATCGTCCATGTCTCTGTCTGCAAACAACAATGTGGCGTACATGATGGATGCGAGTCAGGCGACGGCCGATGGTGTAGAGGATGGCCACTCGAGGGCAGATAGGTGGGGTGCTGGTGTAGTTAGGCACTTAAAAAGTCTGTCGAGTTGTTTCTGTTCGGTACTTTCTGTTTACATGTGTGTACTTCTGTGTGTCGAGCTGTATTTCCTTTTTTATGTGGCAATGGGCAGCCATAAAGGGATAGACGTGTAGTTAGTATTTGCTTTTTAAGTCCCCGCTGCAGATGCAATATTATCCTTCCTGGTTTCTCTTTCCGTGTAGATGTTCACATGTTCACATGTTCGTTGGCAAGCTGTTCACATTTCGGTACCTCGTGCACATGATCGCTTGAGTTGAAGACTATTCAATATGATTAACTCCTTCGGTTGAGTATGTGTATGCATGTGTGTACGTTTGGTGACACGTGGCTATCTATTGGACATCCCGTATATATGATGAATATCGGTAAGTGAAGTGTCGTTTTAAGTTGACAATTAGCATTCATGGATATTCCGCTCAGGTGTTGTGCGGTTAGGATAGTTTAATATCACTCCCGACGATTTCACCGGAACTTCTATTCATAGTTGTAGCAACGTTAATTAAACAACGTTGCTTTTGGGGGGTTGATGCGTCCATGTGAATAGACTGTTCTCTAACTTGATTAGCAGTTGCAAATGTTAAGTGCATGTGGAGATAGACTTCTATTGAGATTGCTGCTGCGTTACATATGTTCATATATATATATATACATATAGGGTGGTAGATGGATACTTAGGATATATTTGTACTTTCCAACTACCTTCCAGGGTTCGAGAGCGGAATGAGCGGGATATGCGACAGAACACTTCTGGACGAGTTATCTTTGGCAAAAAATCGTACGAAAATGAGGATGATAAGGAGGAAACAGACCACACACAACAACGTGAACATATACACGTACATATGCAGAGGTCCAGAACGGGAGATAGAAATGCACGCGAACGCGACGCCGAACGTGAGAGAGGAGACGGTCAAGACCCCTTGCAATTCTCACAATTCCAGGTGAACAACCCGTTCAGTGGTATATATATATATATATATAGTGTGTGTGTGTGTGTGCTTGTGCGTGCTTGCTTGCGGGTGGGCATGCATTATCTGCGGGATCTGTGCACCGGAGTGCACGACTGTGCTGTCCTCCAATCTCATGAAAGCGTACATTCTGTTTGGCAAATATGGACCTGTTTTAACATTGTGCCCCTTTCTCTTCCTGATTAGGCTTCTTATATATATCACTCATGATCTCACTATGTGGTAACGCAGTCGGTCCAATTGCATGCTGCAAGCGTCAACAGTGTGGAGATGAGTCGCAACACTCTGAATGGGCTGGGAGACGATAAACGAAGTGAGCAGGTGCGTGAGTTTCTCTGGATGTCCATCATACCCGATACAACTCATGGTTTATCTATAAACCTCTATTATACGTATCCGCAGTTTGTTCATGTACATGCTACTTTAAATAAGTACGTAAGTGGTCACGTCGCGTCTCGGATGTGTGTCCAGATCTCTTTCACTACTTTGTTGTGTGCTGTACCCCGGCCTGTCAACATGGAGGTGCCAACCCTGACGGAAAAACCTGGTTTTAGTTACTAACCGCTCTTGAGTACATACCCATATCTTTGTGTATACGAGTACGGGTGGCAATACGGATTCTTGTATCTGAGACCTTCCGAACACCACACGCAATGGAGCAATTCATTTGGAACTGGTACTCAAATTTTGAAACGCAGGAGTCCCTCAATTTTGAATATTGAGACTTGTCTATTGGATACATGTATAGTCACATTCTAGTACTATCATGTACATACATGCATACATACATACATACATACATACATACATACATACATATATATATACATACATGCATGCATACATACATACAAATTTTAAAAGCCATAGTATCAGACTATTGCGAATACAACTTCTCGGGTTATACTGGACTAGCATCGGTACTACACGGTTTAAACGAGAAGATCTCAAGTAGCACGACAGAATTGATTGCAAAAAAAATATTCATATATATATATATATATATATATGTGTGTGTGTATATATATATATATATATATATATATATATATATATATATATATATATATAACATATATATACATACATATACATATATATATATATATATATATATATATATATATATAATATATATATATATATATATATACATATATATATATATATATATATATGTGTGTGTGCATGTGTGATTCATGTTCATGTTATATGTATTTTTATACTTTTAAAGTACATGCATCCATATGTATGTAATCTATATATATATATATATTATTATGTATATATATGCATGATACATCATATCAATATATATGTATATATATATATATATATATATATATATATATATATATATATATATAATATATATATGTATTGTGTGTTGTGTGATGTGTTGATGTGTGTGTGTGTGTGTGTGTATATATTTCTATGTGAATGTGCATGATATATATATATATATATATGTGTGTGTGTATATATATATATTGTATATATATATATATATATATATATATATATATATATATATAAACACATACCTGATCCCAATGTTTTGTTTTCAAGCAGGCCAATGCTACCAGGCCACGTACTGGGACAGATAAAGTTAGTACTGGTGCTAAAAACGTAGACGATCGCAGAACGTCTAGTGCGGCAGTGGGTAGAGATGGGGTTGGTAGTGGGCGGCCTTTGTTAGAAGATTCGTCAGCCGACCGTAAACGCGCCAGAACAGCAGATAAGGACGGGTATGGTAAAAGTTCGGAACATTCTGTAGTATTGGTGACCGATGAGTTTACCATGCCGTACGATTTGTCTTCAGATCAATTGTTCAACACCTGCCATACATAAGTCGAATGTCGAGACTAGTTTGTGCATAACCATTTCTATTGACATGTGTATATGAATACAACTATATCTTTATACGTGTAGTACTCTGGCACCACATACTACCTACCGTGTGCAGATACCATTATATCCCTGCACGCACATACGGTCTGACTCACCTACTATATCACTCTATATTCATACGCACAGCTCAGAGGGGGTGCGTGTTTTCAGATACGCTAGCTTCAGCACTGGCAGAAACACGAATCGTTTCGAAACAGACGCCACTACGAATGTCCCGGTCACGGGCAACGGTAAGGGTACGGGTCTATAATGCCCTGGTGTAGTATGGATAAGGGTACGGGTCTATAATGCCCTGGTGTAGTATGGGTAAGGGTACGGGTCTATAATGCACTGGTGTAGTATGGGTAAGGGTACAGGTGTATATTGCCCTGGTGTAGTATGGGTAAGGGTACGGGTGTGTATTGCCCTGGTGTAGTATGGGTAAGGGTAGGGGTCTATAATGCCCTGGTGTAGTATGGGTAAGGGTACGGGTCTATAATGCCCTGGTGTAGTATGGGCAAGGGTAGGGGTCTATAATGCACTGGTGTAGTATGGGTAAGGGTACAGGTGTATATTGCCCTGGTGTAGTATGGGTAAGGGTACAGGTCTATATTGCCCTGGTGTAGTATGGGTAAGGGTACGGGTGTGTATTGCCCTGGTGTAGTATGGGTAAGGGTACGGGTCTATATTGCCCTGGTGTAGTATGAGTAAGGGTACGGGTCTATTGCCCTGGTTAGTATGCGCTTCTTTGGGCGATGCGAAGACTTGATTGTACCAAATTGAACGATATGTTTTGTGTAGAAACATGTACTGCATTGATATTTGAATATGTGTTGTATCGGTATAGTAAATATGTATTGTATCAGTAAAAGAAATATGTATCGGCGTTATCAATACATTGGAATTTGAATATGTGTTGTATCGGTAAAGTAAGTATGTATTCTATTTGTAAAATATAAATGTAACGGCATTGTCATTGCATTGGTAGGATAAATATGCGCCGTATCGAGTTTGTACTGTGTCAAAGTATAGTCAATTGAACAAAAGTAGTTTCTACTGTGTCTAAGTATAAGCACGTGCTTGACCTTGCCTCAGGCCCCACTCTTGTTGGTTTGGCTACGGTTTGACTGTCTCATGTACTGTTGTCCTCGCTGAGTGTGCGTGTGTGGATGAGTGCATATATAATACTCTAATATCGTCAATGTACCCCTTTGCATATGGCAATACAATTAATTTACGACATGGCGTATAAACGTCGCAAATGGCCCGCATCTGTCGCAAATCCGTCACAGGCGAGGATGAATCAGGGTCTAGGGTTTTGGCTAATGCAGGTATCTTTCTTGAACGTTGGTCTTGCATATATATATATATATATATATATATATATATATATATATATATATGTGTGTGTGTGTGTGTATGTATATGTATTTGCATATGTGTATGTATAATAAGTCTTTTAATATATCACTATATAACAGACGACTGCTCTATTGGCAGTACGTGTCTATTTTGTCGGTGAAGGCTTGCCTTGTGCTGTCGCAATTGTATATCCACCTACGGTGAAATATTAGGTGGGTCTAGATATTCTCTGGTGGTATTGTTATTTATATGGTTGAATGGCTTACTACTATACATACGACTGTATCTGC
>LUCW03002396.1:0-30000 GCA_001586965.3 Sphaeroforma sirkka | reverse complement strand
TCCAGTGCTCATTTTCCGAGTCTTTGAAATAGTATTGAACTCTAATATTTATTTGTAGATCTCATTGACATGCTCACATAAGACTAATTTGCACATTTACGGTAGACATGTATGTGTATCTCATTTCATACGCAGATTTTGCTAGATAAAGTTATGTATCATATCCACGGAAACTGTTCTAACTCATCGTGCCAACTTCTACATGTACCTCATATATTCTATAAATACCCACCAATCACATCACAGCGGGGAGAACTTCTTTCTCTCCGAAGCCGCCCGTGGATCCGCCCAGACCACGACGAACCAGATGTGGGCCTTGGCCAAATGCAAAGACACCCACTCGCCCAATGGCAGCAGCATTAACAACAACATCGACAACCACACCATCAACAACAACGACAACAACAACACCAACAACACCTCGGCCGATGAGTCGTCCTCCAGTGGTACCGAACTGCCGACCACCGGTGACGTCAACGATGACGTACACGGTCGCGCGCGAGACATGGCATTACCGCCGCGCAGTAATAGCACACCACTGTATATACCGTTTACACAACAACACACTCCCAAGGTGGTGGGCAGCAACCACGGCATGCCGCCCGCCAAATACGCCGACGATGGCGATGCAGACACGGGCGGGGTTGGTGGATCGATGGTAACGGACGATACGAAGAGAAGTGGACAAATGGCCGCAGAGGGGTCGTCGGCAGTTGGGAGGCACACCTCTGCCCCCCCTCAGCCGTCGTCACCATATGCCCAGGTATGTCCTTGCCTGCGGAGGAAATGGATAAGTGTGTGTGTGAGGGTCTCATATGCATATATGTGCATATATATATATATATATATATATATATATATATATATATATATATATATATATATATATATATATATGTGTGTGTGTGCATATATATATATATATATATATATAGGATAGTGTTATCAATCTATATATATATTTCTTTGTTTACTTTAGGATCGGGCGATGCGCGCACAAATGATTGGACAACATATGATGAGCAACCAAGACATGCTGTACGCCGGGGTTCGGTATTCTGGCTCTAGTGGACTCGGCACTACTCCAGCCACGCCCCCCGTCAGTTCAATTCTGCACGAGTATGTTAATATATATATATATATAGGTTGAAATTCACATATATATATATATATATATATATATATATATATATATGTGTGTGTGTGTGTGTGTGTGTGTGTGTGTGTGTTGAAATTCACATCCTCACTCTACATATCATCATTCACACTCTCACTACTGTCTCACCAACTGTAGTTTAATTATAACCACAGATTACTGCCATCCCTTTTACTGTTGGCTTGCTACAGCTAGCAACAGCTAGCAGTTCTTGCACTACCTCTTCTCTCGCTGACTCATCTTTCTTCACACTACAACCATCGTCCAGTGATCGCTACTCCGGATTGCCACACGATGTCATAACCGGTGTAGGTAGGTATCTATAAATAGCTACACGTTTGTATATCCCTGAGGTGTAGGTAGGTATCTTTAAATAGCTACACGTGTGTATATTCCTGAGGTGTAGGTAGGTACCTATAAATAGCTACACGTGTGTGTATAGGTATGTGCACCACCCATACACGCGTGCAAGTTACTGCACTACTCATAGACTGGTGCGTACATCCTGTACACCACTGTTCTCAGCCTTTCTTGAGCTGTGCGATACAATATATTGGAGCATCTGGGGATTCTAGCTGTATGATGGGTTGCATGGGTATATCTACCCTTGCAGATATAGTCACGTGAACCCATGGGCTGTATGGGTATACCTACCCTGGTAGATACAGTCACGTGAACTCGTGGGCTGTATGGGTGTACCTACCCTGGGAGATATAGTCACGTGAACTCATGAGCTTTATGAGTATACCTACCCTGGGAGATTAGTCACGTGAACTCATGGGCTGTATGGGTATACCTACTCTGGTAGATATAGTCCTGTGAAATCATATTTCTCTCCCGTGTCTTGTCCTCATTTTTTTTTTGTGTCAGATTATTCTCAAAGCACAGGCAAAGGCGACAATGACGTGAGCGATTTGTGTGGAATCAACACGGCGACTCATGGCGACAGCAGAGGTAAGTATAGCGTAGCCAACTATGAGTGTGGACGTGTGTGTGTACGATGAGTGTGTACGATGAGTGTGTATATGTGTGTGTGCGCAGAACTAAACGTATATGCTTATGTGTGTGAATATGTGCATCTATTTCTGTATCCATATGTATGTTGGACGATACATTGTACAGTGACGGTACTGGGACTGTGACTGCAGAAGGGTTCAGCCAATGGCCACACGGGAGGTATGTATTGTGTGGGCGGGAATCAGTGCATACAAACACGTGTGCTTGTTCGATGTGTATGTGTTCATACAAACACGTATGCTTATTCTATGTGTATTTGTTCGATGATCCAGCATGCACAGTCGCATACCACAGACAACCTCAAGTTACACTTCATTACTACCGTCCACAACGCCAACTCAAACAACCTCAAACACTTCTTTGACACTAGCACCCACCACTTCAACACTGGCTTCCACTATCTTAACATTAACATCGTCTCTCACCCAACATGTGCCATATGTGCCATGTGTGGTCAAACAGACGCTATCCACACAGAAAGGGACAGCATGAGACATAAACATCTACTTTCATCCACACCCAACATGTGTCATATGTGCCATGCATGGTCAAACATACACTATCCACACAGAAACGGACAGCATGAGACATTAACATCCTCTCTCACCCACACCCAACATGTGCCATACATGGTCGAACAGACACTATCCACACAGAAACAGACAGCATAAGACCTTAACATCCTACATCCTCTCTCATCCAACATGTGCCATGCATGGTCAAGCAGGCACTATCCACACAGAAACAGACAGCATAAGACCTTAACATCCTCTCTCACCCAACATGTGCCATGCATGGTCAAGCAGACACTATCCACACAGAAGCAGACAGCCTGAGAAGGGGTGAGACAACCAGGGCAGTGCCTGATCCATCGCATGTCTCCGTTGACGGGACGTCACGTGCACACGGCGATGATGTCAGAGCTGATGCGACCTCTGCGGAGAAGAAAGCGACCGAGACAGAAGGTGCGTGAAATGGCTGTGAGCTGACGTGACTGTAGTGTAGTGCAGTTGGTAGATGTGCGTGTGCGTGTGGGTTGCTGTTTGCATGAATGCACGTTAGTTGGCATATCATGTGCGTGTGCGTGTGGGTTGCTGTTTGCATGAATGCATGTTAGTTTTAGGGTGCGTGTGGGTTGCTGTTTGCATGAATGCATGTTAGTTCGCATATCACGTACGTGTGCGTGTGGGTTGCTGTTTGCATGAATGCATGTTAGTTGGCATATCACGTGCGTGTGCGTTTGTGTTGCTGTTTGCATGAATGCATGTTACTTGGCATATCATGTGCGTGTGCATGTGTATGTGCTGTGTTCGCTTTGTTTTATACGAATCCTTACGAACGCATTGCCGTGGACCAACACAGCCTTGGGTGTTCCTCTCATTTCACCCAACCACGATGACTGGTCTCAAATCCTGTCCACAAAAGCAGTGCAACCCGCCTTGCGCCTCTGAATTGCCCCGATTTTGGGACCCATGTGTATTTTTGATATCGTAGGCAACCAATTGTATACATAGGACTATGTGTTTGATTGATCCTACGACAAGAAACGGTCTCATCGCATCTCACTCTGCTCTTGTCAACCCATTCCGATAGATTCAAAAGTCACGGACAACACAAGCACGCGGTGTAGTTCTATAGACCCCCTGTCAGCGACCCTCCTGGCACCCCCCACTACACGCGCCGCCGGTCAAGCCACTGCCGATACAAGCTCTATCTTAGACGCCACTGCATCTCAGCTGCTGTCGCGTAAGGACGACAACTACAACGGCGCCACGGTAGGGCGTGCGTGGTGTGAGCGCGTATCAGTTACCTATCAAGTGAACAGTTGTCTGTGTAGTTCTGACAACGTTTGTAAGTGCGTATTAGTTGCCTATCAAGTGAACAGTTGTCTGTGTTTAATTCTGACGACGATTGTGAGTGCGTATCAGTTACCTATCAAGTGAACAGTTATCAGTGTTTAATTCTGATGACGTTTGTGAGTGCGTGTCAGTTGCCTCTCAAGTGAACAGTTATCTGTGTGTAATTCTGACAACGTTTGTGAGCACGTATCAGTTACCTATCAAGTGAACAGTTATCTGTTTTTAATTCTGACAACGCTTGTGAGTGCGTGTCAGTTGCCTATCAAGTGAACAGTTGTCTGTGTGTATTCTGACAATGTTAACGAAGTCATGCATGTTTGGAGTGGGAGTTATTGGCCTTGGAAGCAACTACGCTGTCATGGTAGTACCGAACGCGTCGTGTTTGTGCCGTCAGTGGAGCTGAATGTTGATAGACACAGAGAAGTAGATATAGAACTTATCTAAAGTGTGTTTGAACGTATGTTTGTAAACAATGAGTGTCTTTAAGCGTATATATGTATACAATAGGTGTGTTTGAACGTATTCCTGTATACAATAGGTGCGTACCTATGAGTCGTTGAACTTCATTCTAAATGATACAGCTTCCCTAACTGGTGTCTCGGAACGCAGACAACGGCATCAGTGCTGCAGCAGCGTATTTGTGGGGTATATCGTGACCAAGTATATGTCTGTACTACACCTGTGTGTCTTATCCGTACACATGCCAATATATGCGCAGTACTATTACAACTACAGACCATTTATATCTTCATCCAGCGCCCAAAACATTACATACACCTAACCACCCCACCCGTTTTTTTTTATATCGCACCAGCATCAACGAGGCCCGTGGGCAGGCTCTAACCAGCCAACCAACACGCGCGCAGGTGTGTGGAGTGACGCGGAAGGTCCCCTCTCGCCACATACCCCACACACGCCACACACACCTGCAGAGCCTATCCCACACACGGCCGACGGAACGGGCGATGACTTGCTTAGAAAGCCAGCAGATGTACCGGTGAGTGTATGCCCCTGCAGACATAGGTAGTTGGATAAGTGGGTGGGTGTATGCACCTGCAGATATAGGTAGTTGTATAAGTGGGTGGGTGTATGCACCTGCAGACATAGGTAAGTGTATGCACCTGCAGACATAGGTGGTTATATAAGTGGGTGAGTGTATGCACCTGCAGACATCGTTGGTTGTATAGTGGGAGAGTGTATATACCTGCAGACATAGGTGGTTGTATAAGTGGGTGAGTGTATGCACCTGTACACATAGGCGGTTGTATAAGGGGGTGAGTGTCTGTACCTGCAGACATAGGTGGTTGTATAAATGGGTGAGTGTATGCACCAGTACAGATAGGCGGTTGTATAAGAGGGTGAGTGTCTGTACCTGCAGACATAGGTGGTTAAATAAGGGGGTGAGTGTATGAACCTGTACGCATAGGTGGTTGTATAAGAGGGTGGGTGTATGCACCTGCAGATATATTTGGTTGTATAAGGGGGTGGGTGATGCTCCTACATACATATGATCCACGTACATGCGCTTTGTCCGAGGGTGTCTGGTAGTCTCACACTTTTCTATGCCAGCTCTACAATGAATATCCCTGTTCATTGAAAGATTCCGCTAGTTCGTCCTCAGATCGTCCTTTTCCAATAGCACGTCGATCGGAACTCGACATAGAAACGTGAGCGGAAACAGACGAGTGTTGTAATACTACATACGGAATTTGCAAGTCTTCTTTCGATTGGTCATACAACACATGCTGAACTCGGAATCAGACGAGTGCTGCAGTAGTACATACAACGTGCGAAAGTTTCTGCTGGAGCAGTCGCACAATACTTCCCACCCTCGATACATTCAGATCGTTTACACTGGTATGTGTTTTTGACAATAGCAGGTCGGCGCCAAGCTGGTTCTGAGCCAATCAGATTCTCAGATCAACGCAAACGGAAGTGTGCGCCAATCAGAAGTCGACAAAACGGTGGAACAAAAAAAAGGCGCGGCATCGCACAATCTTAAGGACAGCATCTACACATCGCCACGGCCCAGAGGAACAGAAAGTATGTAGCAGACACTGAATCACTCTAGTATATTTATAGCACAGTTATACAGCGCAGGATGAGAGCAGACACTGAATCGCTCTAGTCTATTTATAGCACAGCTAAACAGCGCATGTTGAGAGCAGACACTGAATCGCTCTAGTCTATTTATAGCACAGTTAAACAGAGCATGAAGGAGAGGTGTTGCAGGTATATCATAGAACAGACAAACCGACGGTGTGAGTGACGGGTAAGGAATCGCTTCAGGTATATCATAGAACAAACAAACAGAAGGTGTGAGTGACTAATATGGAATCGTTTCGGGTATATCATAGAACAAACAAACAGGTGTGAGTGACGGATATGGAATCGCTTCAGGTATATCATAGAATAAACAAACAGAAGGTGTTAGTGACGGATATGGAATCGCTTCATGTATATCATAGAACAAAAAAACAGAAGGTGTGGGTGACGGATATGGAATCGTTTCAGGTATATCATAGAACAAACAAACAGAAGGTGTGAGTGACGGATTTGGAATCGTTTCAGGTATATTTGTAGCACAGCCGTATGAGTTCAGGGAAAACGTAGATACGAGACACAACTCACAATCTGAAGGCTATTCACAGCACAACTGTTAGAGAACACGCAAAGAAAGCAAAAGCGTGTGGCACGGTTGAAAGTCCTCACAGTTCTAAAAATAGAACACATGGTTTCGATTGCTTCCAGTAATGCGGTAGCATATAACAATTTTGCTGCAAAACCCTGCCGCAAAATTCAACAGACAGTGTGTTCCATAATGGTAGTTGAGTACAATATGTTCTTCGATAGCTCAGATACTGAATGTACGCTCTTCTGCTCTGACTAATCGCAGAGAATATCACGCGACGACAGACCGCCGACAACGACACACGAAATCGAAGTGGCACGTTCATCCGACACGCGGAGAATGCGTGGCACAGACAAGCAACTGCCCAATACCAGCTACACCCGGGTATGCGGGGCGAAATACAGCACTACTATATTATTTGAGTGCTTCAATATAGAAATTGTTGTCCACATTAACACACGAGATTAGCTATCTATATATCTATATATCTATATTATATATATATATATATATATATATATATATATATATATATATATATATATACATATATATACATATATATATATATATATGATATGTTTGTATATGTGTACATATTTGTATATATTTATATTTATATATATGTATATATATATATATATATATATATATATATATACTATTAACCTCACGAGAGTACTAATTACACCCGGTAATGGCGTCGCTAGTGAATTGCTAAATATATTGTCCGTTTTTTGTATCTATCTATTAATGAAGACAGCTACTCAATTGTAAACATTAACTTTACCCCACTCCGACAGTTTCTTGTAGCAGAGTTAAACAGCACATAGGCATCTGATCCTATTCATATCAAATCTACATGCCATATCTCATGCGTTATTTCCTATAGAACAAATCCTTGACTCACCAACACACATCTCTCCTTGCACAGGATACCACCCACAGCAACCGTATCCGTTAGACCTACAGGCGTACGCCTCCAACCTCGTGCCAGCCAACAACTACGCAGCATTTAACAAACGGCACCTGCGCACTCAGTTCCCAGACCCCCGCGACACACACGCACAGCATTTACGCACACTGTACACGCGCACGCTAGAGGGGCAGTCACAGCACACACAGCCATACCACATGCTCACTTCACAGCAGCCAGCGCATACGGCGAGTGCACGGTACACCCAGACATGCACGCATCCCATCACACAGGTACATGGGTGGTGTATATATATATATATATATATATATATACATATATGAATATGAATAAGAATACAAACATATATATATATGTGTGTGTGTGTATGTGTGTGTGTGTGTTTGTGTGTGTGTGTGTGTGTGTGTTGTTTGTTTGTTTGTTTGTGTGTGTGCGTGCGTGTGTGTGTGTGTGTGTGTGTTTGTTGTGTATTTGTATGTATGCATCTATGTATGTATGGATGTATGTATGTATGTACGGATGTATGTATGTTTGATGTCTGTATTTGTGTATATATGTATCTATGTATGTATACATGTATATTTTGGATGGTGATATGTGGCTACGCTTGTGTTAGTGAGTGCCTCGACCATTAAAGTTTTACAGATGTGTGAACGGCACAGGTTTATGGGTCGTATGGAGGATTTATGTCTGCACTTGTGTGCTCTAGTATCTCAACCAATAGAGTTTGTATACGTGTCACTGAGTGTGTCGCTGTAAGTGTCTGTGCGTCTGATGGCATTGATGTTCGGGACATGTATCCTTGGATAGACTGTGCGTTCATCCTCGAGTGTGTATGTACTCTCATGAGAGATTGTGCATACACATGTGATGGCGCTTTCGGATTTGAGTGACATACAAATGTATGTGCATGTATTTGCATGTACATACATATTTGCATGTACATACATATATATACATGTATACATTTATATGTATATATATATATATATATATATATATATATATATATATATATATATATATATATATATATATATATATATATATATAAGTATATGTATGTATGTATGTATGTATGTATGTATGTATGTATGTATGCATATATATATATATATATATATATATATACTCATCGTATCCTGTATCCTCCTAGATCATCTGCAAGAATGCATAAGGATGTGTACCAAAGCTCACATGTATATCTCTACATACTGTATACTTACATTGAACTGGAGCCTCAAACCCCCGCTCGCACTTATATAAGCACAGTGCCACATACACAACCCCTTTCTCTGTGCACAGTCGTCCACAACGTATTTGGAATGGGCGTACAATGAGGGCAGGGGGTCGCACAATCCTCTGCGCCAATTAACTCCAGATCTCTCCAGGTGTGTGTTCACGGATGCATGGTGGTGTGTGCGTATTTGCACGTGTATAGGTTAGGGTTGTATGTTTGCGCATACCTATATGATGGTTTGATGGGTGTGTACTTGTACGTTGTCTTTCAGTGTGTGTGTTCACGGATGCATGGCAGTGTGTGTGTATTTGCACGTGTATAGGTTAGGGTTAGGGTTGTATGTTTGCGCACCTATATATGATGGTTTGATGGGTGTGTACTTGTACGTTGTCTTTCAGTGTGTGTTCACGGATGCATGGCAGTGTGTGTGTATTTGCACGTGTATAGGTTAGGGTTAGGGTTGTATGTTTGCTCACGCTTGTGTGCTTGTTAGATGGGTGGGTACCTGTACGTTGTCGTTCAGTGCCTTTCACTCGACATCGGTCTGATATGTGTCATGATTTTACCTACGTATGGGACACTCCAGTGTATATAGGAACTTAATGCAATCTGTTCCACTGATGCATATCCTTACTATCCTCACACATATGCATATCACAAAAAGCAACGGCTTGGTGTGGCGGCATGGGCGGGCGTCACAGGCTTTGATGCGGCAATCGCTGGAGATGCTCATTCAGCACCAGCAGCATCAGTTCCGTACGGGAGTGGCACAGTCGATGGACAGTAAGGCAGTGCCAAATACACAGGTGAGTAAATAGGCTATGCGGATATGTGTGGAATTGATACTAAGTGAGGATACGCGTTGTTTTGTTAAACTACACGGTGATACGGCTCGTTTTGTTAGACTACATGGAGATTTGCCTTGTTTTGTTAACTACATGGAGATAAGCGTTGCTTTGTTAAAACTACATGGAGATATGCCTTGTGTTGATAATCGATATGTAGATACGCCTTGTTTCGTCCAACAACATGGAGATACGCCTTGTTTTGTTAAACTACATAGAGATAAGCCTTGTTTTGTTAAATTACATGGAGAAACGCCTTGTTTTGTTAAACTACATGGAGATATGCGTTGTTTTGTTTAAATTACATGTAGATACGCCTTGTTTTGTTAAAATACATGGAGAAACGCCTTGTTTTGTTAAACTACATGGCGATACGCCTTGTTTTGTTTAAATTACATGGAGATATTTGTGTTTTGCTAAACTACATGGAGATACGCCTTGTTTTGTTTAACTACATGGAGATACGCCTTGTTTTGTTTAAATTACATGGAGATATTTATGTTTTGTTAAACTACATGGAGATACGCCTTGTTTTGTTAATCGATTTGTAGATACGCCTTGTTTTGTTAAACGACATGAAGATACGGGTCGTTTTGACCAACTACATGGAGATACGCCTTGTTTTGTTAAACTACATGCGAGATACGCCTTGTTTTGTTAAGCTATATGGAGATATGCGTTGTTTTGTTTAAACTATATGGAGATACACCTTGTTTTGTTAAATTACATGGAGAAACGCCTTGTTTTGTTAAACTACTTGGAGATATGCGTTGTTTTGTTAAACTACATGCAGATACGCCTTGTTTTGTTAAACTACATGGAGATACGCCTTGTTTTGTTAAATTACATGGAGAAACGCATTGTTTTGTTAAACTACATGGAGATATGCGTTCTTTTGTTAAACTACTTGGAGATATGCGTTGTTTTGTTTATACTACATGAAGATACGCCTTGTTTTGTTAAATTACATGGAGATACGCCTTGTTTTGTTGAACTACATGGAGATACGCCTTGTTTTGTTGAATTACATGGAGAAACGCATTGTTTTGTTAAACTACTTGAAGATATATGCGTTGTTTTGTTTAAACTACATGGAGATACGCCTTGTTTTGTTGAATTACATGGAGATACGCCTTGTTTTGTTAAATTACATGGAGAAACGCCTTGTTTTGTCAAACTGCATGGAGATATGCGTTGTTTTGTTTAAACTACATGGAGATACGCCTTGTTTTGTTAAATTACATGGAGAAACGCCTTGTTTTGTTAAACTACATGGAGATATGCGTTGTTTTGTTGAACTACATGGAGATACGCCTTGTTTTGTTGAACTACATGGAGATACGCCTTGTTCTGTTAAATTACATGGAGAAACGCCTTGTTTTGTTAAACTACTTGAAGATATGCGTTGTTTTGTTTAAACTACATGGAGATACGCCTTGTTTTGTTGAATTACATGGAGAAACGCATTGTTTTGTTAAACTACATGGAGATATGCGTTCTTTTGTTAAACTACTTGGAGATATGCGTTGTTTTGTTTATACTACATCGAAATACGCCTTGTTTTGTTAAATTACATGGAGATACGCCTTGTTTTGTTGAACTACATGGAGATACGCCTTGTTTTGTTGAATTACATGGAGAAACGCATTGTTTTGTTAAACTACATGGATATATGCGTTGTTTTGTTAAACTACTTGAAAATATGCGTTGTTTTGTTTAAACTACATGGAGATACGCCTTGTTTTGTTGAATTACATGGAGAAACGCATTGTTTTGTTAAACTACATGGAGATATGCGTTGTTTTGTTAAACTACTTGGAGATATGCGTTGTTTTGTTTATACTACATGGAGATACGCCTTGTTTTGTTAAATTACATGGAGAAACGCCTTGTTTTGTTAAATTACATGGAGATATGCGTTGTTTTGTTAAACTACATGGAGATAAGACTTGTTTTGTTGAATTACATGGAGATATTTGTGTTTTGTCCAACTACATGGAGATATGACTTGTTTTGTTAATCGATATGTAGATACGCCTTGTTTTGTTAAACTACTTGGAGATATGCGTTGTTTTGTTTAAACTACATGGAGATACGCCTTGTTTTGTTAAATTGCATGGAGAAACGCCTTGTTTTGTTAAACTATTTGGAGATATACGTTGTTTTGTTTATACTACATGAAGATACGCCTTGTTTTGTTAAATTACATGGAGAAACGCCTTGTTTTGTTAAACTACATGGAGATATACGTTGTTTTGTTTAAACTACATGGAATACGCCTTGTTTTGTTGAATTACATGAAGAAACGCCTTGTTTTGTTAAACTACATGGAGATATGCGTTGTTTTGTTAAACTACTTGGAGATATGCGTTGTTTTGTTTAAACTACATGGAGATACACCTTGTTTTGTTAAATTACATGGAGAAACGCCTTGTTTTGTTAAACTACATGGAGATATGCGTTGTTTTGTTAAACTACATGGAGATACGCCTTGTTTTGTTAATCGATATGGAGAAACGCATTGTTTTGTTAAACTACATGGAGATATGCGTTCTTTTGTTAAACTACTTGGAGATATGCGTTGTTTTGTTTATACTACATCGAAATACGCCTTGTTTTGTTAAATTACATGGAGATACGCCTTGTTTTGTTGAATTACATGGAGATACGCCTTGTTTTGTTAAATTACATGGAGAAACGCCTTGTTTTGTCAAACTGCATGGAGATATGCGTTGTTTTGTTTAAACTACATGGAGATACGCCTTGTTTTGTTAAATTACATGGAGAAACGCCTTGTTTTGTTAAACTACATGGAGATACGCCTTGTTTTGTTGAACTACATGGAGATACGCCTTGTTTTGTTAAATTACATGGAGAAACGCCTTGTTTTGTTAAACTATTTGGAGATATACGTTGTTTTGTTTAAACTACATGAAGATACGCCTTGTTTTGTTGAATTACATGGAGAAACGCCTTGTTTTGTTAAACTACATGGAGATATGCGTTGTTTTGTTAAACTACTTGGAGATATGCGTTGTTTTGTTTAAACTACATGGAGATACGCCTTGTTTTGTTAAATTACATGGAGAAACGCCTTATTTTGTTAAACTACATGGAGATATGCGTTCTTTTGTTAAACTATATGGAGATACGCCTTGTTTTGTTAAATTACATGGAGATATTTGTGTTTTGTCGAACTACATGGAGATAAGCCTTGTTTTGTTAATCGATATGTAGATACGCCTTGTTTTGTTAAATCACATGGAGAAACGCCTTGTTTTGTTAAACTATTTGGAGATATGCGTTGTTTTGTTTAAACTGCATGGAGATACGCCTTGTTTTTTTAAATTACATGGAGAAACGCCTTGTTTTGTTAAACTACTTGAAGATATATGCGTTGTTTTGTTTAAACTACATGGAGATACGCCTTGTTTTGTTGAATTACATGGAGAAACGCCTTGTTTTGTTAAACTACATGGAGATATGCGTTGTTTTGTTAAACTACTTGGAGATATGCGTTGTTTTGTTTAAACTACATGGAGATACGCCTTGTTTTGTTAAATTACATGGAGAAACGCCTTGTTTTGTTAAACTACATGGAGATATGCGTTGTTTTGTTAAACTACTTGGAGATACGCCTTGTTTTGTTAAATTACATGGATATATTTGTGTTTTGTCGAACTACATGGAGATAAGCCTTGTTTTGTTAATCGATATGTAGATACGCCTTGTTTTGTTAAACTATATGGAGATATGCGTTGTTTTGTTAAACTACTTGGAGATATGCGTTGTTTTGTTTAAATTACATGGAGATACGCCTTGTTTTGTTAAACTACATGGAGAAACGCCTTGTTTGTTTTGTTAAACTACATGGAGATATGCGTTGTTTTGTTAAACTACTTGGAGATACGCCTTGTTTTGCTAAATTACATGGAGATATTTGTGTTTTGTCGAACTACATGGAGATAAGCCTTGTTTTGTTAATCGATATGTAGATACGCCTTGTTTTGTTAAACTATATGGAGATATTCGTTGTTTTGTTTAAACTACATGGAGATACGCCTTGTTTTGTCAAATTACATGGGGATATGCCTTGTTTTGTTAAATTACATGGAGATAGATCTTGTTTTGTTAAACTACATGGAGATACGCCTTGTTTTGTTAAACTACACGGAGATACGCCTTGTTTTGTGTAACGACATAGAGATACTTCTTGTTTTGTTAAACGACATGGAGATACGTCTTGTTTTGTATGTTATTTTAAAGTGAAGTGGATCATAAGATACAAAGATATGGACATGGGTTGTGCTGTCCAACCAAACACTTACTTGAATCTTAAATGTACTTTTAATCAGATGTGCGCCGTTTCGAGATCGTATACGTTTTATGTTATTTGGCAAATACGTGCCATGGCCAGAGTGTGTGTTTCCATAAGATTTGGGATGACCGATCTCCGAGGCGCAGAGTAAGATCGCGTTTGCGTATCCATTAAACGTATTTGAATCTGCTATAGATGACTCAATAGTTGTATATCGACATACATATATAAGCGAATACTCCGACCGAAACGACATATGTACTTACGAATGGATGGAGAGGTAGATACTGGCTCAGCACTTATTGATGGAAGACTGTTGTCATAACTATATCTTTAGTCTATATATATAGACGTGTGTACACGCTCGTGTATGTGTGCAACATTCCACGACATGTCTCAGGATTACTTACTGCTTACACAAAACGCACACCCAGATAAACTGTCCTTGCATCGATCAGTATCACATCTGGCATGTCTATATAGCTATTACTGTATCAGTATCACACTGGCATGTCCATATAGCTATTACTATATCAGTATCACACTGGCATGTCCATATAGCTATTACTATATCAGTATCACACTGGCATGTCCATATAGCTATTACTATATCAGTATCACACTGGCATGTCCATATAGCTATTACTATATCAGTATCACATCTGATATGTCCATAATAATACTACGTACTTTGATTTTATTTGCCACGGCACAATTATTAGTCTTTCCGTTTACATTGGCTCTGTTTATATGGGCATGTCATGATTCAATAATAAACGCTTATTTCTCATGTGGCCTGTGCCATGCATCATGCAGCCATCGCGTCCACCGTCACAAATGGACACGCAATCGCAGTTTCTGCATCAAATGGCGCAATCCACTGCAACCGATAAGGAGAAATCAAATGCCGGGAAAAAGACTCCGGAGACACCAAGGTGTGTCTGAACGAAGTTCATAGTCGCGTATAAACTTGGTTTATCCCGTCTTATCGGTGTTGCGCAGGGACATCCTGAGGTGCATGCTCGTGGTGGTAGTATGCTCACGATAACGAGCAAAATGGGGTCATGCCACAAATTGAAGTTTGCTCTGGTCATTGTAAGGGATATGTGTGGTATAGGTATTGGTCTGAGTAAATTGAAGTTTGCTCTGGTCTTTGTAAGGGTTGTGTGTGGTTTAGGTATTGGTCTGAGTAAATTGAAGATTGCTCTGGTCGTTGTAGGGGTTATGTGTGGTATAGGTATTGGTCTGAGTAAATTGAAGTTCGCCATGGTGATTGTAAGGGCTTTGTGTGGTATAGGTATTGGTCTGAGTCAGTTGTGTGTGTCGCTGCCTGTTCTATACTTCTGTATGCATGTGCTTGAAACAATTTGTGTTCAGGATATCTTCTCTGCATACCACTGCAGAGGTCGTGCGGCTGTGATGAGTGGCATGGGCATGGGATTGAGCACATTATTCGCCTCTCCGGCAGACTCTCCTACTCGGTCAGCAAGCCCTTCCAAAGACGCAAAGAACATACAGCAACAGGTATTAAACGCCGAAGGTCTATGTGTATGGCAGTTCAGGTATAGGTGGAAAGACGTTGTGTACGTGTGTTTATATGCTCACGTGATTTTCTGTGTCCATGTGAGTAGGTTTGCAGGATATTTTAAGTACTTTTCTCGTATATATATATATATATATATATATATCTGTGTCTGTGTCTATGTCTGTGTCTGTGTCTGTGTCTGCTTGTCTGCGTGTGTATGTCTGTGTTTGCATATGTATATATATATATATATATATATATATTTCTACTTAAATTTCTATTTTAATTTTGTATTGTATATAATATATATATATATATATGTGTGTGTGTGTGTGTGTGTGTGTATTCCTATATATATATATATATATGTATATATATATATTGTGTGCATGTGTCTGTGTGTGTATATATAAAGAGGCATAACTACATCTCTGCACGTATCTATATTCTTGTAACAGACGCGGATACAAACCAAAGTAGCGGGAGACAGTCGATCTCCGAGTGTTGCGAAAGCCATTGGCCATGGGATTGGTATGGGGATGGGTGGAAGTATGAGCATAGACCGAATTGATACGATACCGCCGTTCCAAATGCAGGGGAAGGTATGTCATTCACACTTGGTTTTGCATACACCTTTCAGATACTCAACTCACAGTGAGGATCTGTATGTGCATTGTATGTGTGCATGTAAGATATAGCTAAGTTGCTATATGGCTTCATCTGGCCCGCCGGTGGTTTTCGTTTGGACAAATCTCCACACAACTGGCATGAGGCCACAATCTAATATATATGAATAGGATTTATGAATGGGATTTATGAATGGGATTTATGAATAGGATTTATGAATAGGATTTATGGAATAGGATTTATGAATACGGTTTATGAATAAAATTTATGAATAGGATTTATGAATAGGATTTGGTTAATTTGTGCGTTCGCGGGCACAGGTAGGAGCAAACACGCCTGTACCACATGCTCAGATTCACTCAAATGCGGTCAGGTTCTCTGACCCTTGCATACCTGATGATAGCATGTTATGCCTTGGATCATACGCTGTCGTAGTAGAATACAAATGCGGATACCAGATTGAGGGTCTAACTGTAGATGTCACCCAATCACCCGAATAGCGGACACTCTCGGATAGAGTGGCGGTTCATATAGTCTCTCCCTCGAGATGTTGAGCTCAGGGCCGTCGCTCTGTCGCTGCGACCGCGCATGTCTGCGATGGGATATGCAATGGCCCTGAGTTGATATAAAGGGACCGGTCCTGTGTGCAGGTGCAGGACTCAATTCTCAAACACACCGCTCCGATACACCGCTACACACGGGCGAGTCATTCTAGTTAACGCCAACCACTGCTAGATGTTTTTGTCATAGAATCAACGTGTCAAAGGCAACATCATTGCCAACAATACATTTGCACGTTTGCATTTCCGTCATAGTAACAGCTTGTCAAGGTCACCGCCATTACCAATACTTTCATTAAACATGTTCGTTATAGTATCAGCTTGTAAAAGGTCAGCATCATTTGTCTATGCCTCACCACACACAGGTGAGTCGTTTTGCGGGGCATATGGGACTACGCACACCGCCAAGCGAGCGTGCTAATATACCCATGGGTGTTACGGAGAACTCCGCTCTTGCAAGGTATGCGGATTCCCGACTCTTATATACATTCGTATAATATATATATATATATATGTGCATGTATTCACATGTGGGTGAGAATGGTGTGGTTATACATTCATATATATATATATATATATGTGTGTGTGTGTGTGTGTGTGTGTGTGTGTGTGTGTGTGTGTGTGTGTGTGTGTGTGTGTGTGTGTGTGTGTGTGTGTGTGTGTGTGTGTGTGTGTGTGTGTGTGTGTGTGTGTGTGTGTGTGTGTGTGTGTATATATATGTATATATATATATATATATATATATATATATATATATATATATGTATGTATGTATGTATGTATGTATGTATATGTATATGTATATATATATATATATATATATATATATATATATATATATATATATATATACATATATATATATTGGAGAGTAGTGATTCTCACGAGTGAAATGGACTCTCGAATCTCTTATCAATGGTGCGTGCATTCTCAATATTTAGTCACATACATATTCACTCGCCGGTAGTCTACACGAAGCTACCTTCTGAATGAAAGACCCGCAACTCCCCTATACTATTCAGGTCCGGAAGTGTCAAGATCACAACTCTGCCGCCCACGCCTACACCTACAGCCACACCCGCAACCACGCCGATAGCCACGCCCAAAGAACCTACACCCAGCATTACACCCGTGCCTGCCACGTTCTCAGTCAATATACGGGACACCCGCGCGGCACCCGGTCCTAAAGACTCGGATACAGGTCAGGAGCAGACCTTCACCACCTTCATGCACACCGAACGCATTGGTATGAATGACGTCCCAAGTGTTGGCGGGGTGGTGGAGGTGGTGAGTGAAGGAAAGGGTGGTACTTGGGAGGTAGTTAGCGGTGCTAGTGTGGACTCGAAGACCGCGAAAGCGAAGGCGTCGGGCCCGGCGAGAAGTGCGTCTACGCCGAACGAGAAGTAGGTGCATGTCTGTGTTGTCGTTCAAGTGTCTGTGCATGTCTGTGTTTTCGTTCAAGTGTTTGTGCATATCTGTATTTCGTTTAAGTGTTTGTGCATGTCTGTGTTGTCGTTCAAGTGTTTGTGCATATATGTGTTTTCGTTCAAGTGTTTGTGCATATCTGTATTTCGTTCAAGTGTTTGTGCATGTCTGTGTTTTCGTTCAAGTGCTTGTGCATATTTGGGTTGTCATTCAAGTGGATATGCATACCTGTGTTTTCGTTCGAGTGTTTGTGCATATCTGTGTTGTCGTTCAAGTGTTTATGCATGTCTGTGTTGTCGTTCAAGTGTTTGTGCATATATGTGTTTTCGTTCAAGTGTTTGTGCATATCTGTATTTCGTTCAAATGTTTGTGCATGTCTGTGTTTTTCGTTCAAGTGCTTGTGCATATTTGGGTTGTCATTCAAGTGGATATGCATACCTGTGTTTTCGTTCGAGTGTTTGTGCATATCTGTGTTGTCGTTCAAGTGTTTATGCATATCTGTGTTTTCGTTCAAGTGTTTGTGCATATCTGTGTTGTCGTTCAAGTGTTTATGCATATCTGTGTTTTCGTTCAAGTGTTTGTGCATATCTGTGTTGTCATTCAAGTGTTTATGCACATATGTGTTTTTGTTCGAGTGTTTGTGCATGTCTGTGTTGTCGTTCGAGTGTTTGTGCATATCTGTGTTACAAGTGTTTGTGCATATCTGTGTTGTTGTTCAAGTGTATATGCATACCTGTGTTTTCGTTCAAGTGCTTGTGCATATTGGGTTGTCGTTCAAGTGTATATGCAGGCCTATGCTTTCGTTCAAGTGCTTGTGCATATCTGTGTTGTCGTTCAAGTGTTTTTTCTTTCTGTATTTCGTTCAAATGTTTGTGCATATCTGTGTTTTCGTTCAAGTGCTTGTGCATATTTGGGTTGTCGTTCAAGTGTATATGCAGGCCTATGCTTTCGTTCAAGTGCTTGTGCATATCTGTGTTGTCGTCCAAGTGTTTTTGCTTTCTGTATTTCGTTCAAATGTTTGTGCATGTCTGTGTTTTCGTTCAAGTGCTTGTGCATATTTGGGTTGTCATTCAAGTGGATATGCATACCTGTGTTTTCGTTCGAGTGTTTGTGCATATCTGTGTTGTCGTTCAAGTGTTTATGCATATCTGTGTTTTTTTCGTTCAAGTGTTTGTGCATATCTGTGTTTGTCGTTCAAGTGTTTATGCATATCTGTGTTTTCGTTCAAGTGTTTGTGCATATCTGTGTTGTCATTCAAGTGTTTGTGCACATATGTGTTTTTGTTCGAGTGTTTGTGCATGTCTGTGTTGTCGTTCGAGTGTTTGTGCATATCTGTGTTACAAGTGTTTGTGCATATCTGTGTTGTTGTTCAAGTGTATATGCATACCTGTGTTTTTCGTTCAAGTGCTTGTGCATATTGGGTTGTCGTTCAAGTGTATATGCAGGCCTATGCTTTCGTTCAAGTGCTTGTGCATATCTGTGTTGTCGTTCAAGTGTTTTTTTTTTCTTCTGTATTTCGTTCAAATGTTTGTGCATATCTGTGTTTTCGTTCAAGTGCTTGTGCATATTTGGGTTGTCGTTCAAGTGTATATGCAGGCCTATGCTTTCGTTCAAGTGCTTGTGCATATCTGTGTTGTCGTCCAAGTGTTTTTGCTTTCTGTATTTCGTTCAAATGTTTGTGCATGTCTGTGTTTTCGTTGAAGTGCTTCTGCATATTTGGGGTGTCGTTCAAGTGTATATACATACCTGTGTTTTGGTTAAAGTGTTTGTGCATATCTGTGTTGTCATTCAAGTGTTTGTGAATGTCTGTGTTGTCGTTCAAGTGTTTGTGCATGTCTGTATTTCGTTCAAGTGTTTGTGAATGTCTGTGTTGTCGTTCAAGTGTTTGTGCATATCTGTTCTTTCGTTCAAGTGTTTGTGTATGTCTGTATTTCGTTCAAGTGTTTGTGAATGTCTGTGTTGTCGTTCAAGTGTGTGTGAATGTCTGTGTTGTCGTTCAAGTGTTTGTGCATATCTGTATTTCGTTCAAATGTTTGCTCATATCTGGATTGTCGTTCAAGTGTTTGTGCATATCTGTATTTCGTTCAAGTGCTTGTGCATATCTGTGTTGTCGTTCAAGTGTTTGTGCATATCTGTGTTGTCATTCAAGTGTTTATGCATATCTGTGTTGTCGTTCAAGTGTTTGTGCATATCTGTGTTGTCATTCAAGTGTTTGTGCACATATGTGTTTTTTTTCGTTCGAGTGTTTGTGCATGTCTGTGTTGTCGTTCGAGTGTTTGTGCACATCTGTGTTATAAGTGTTTATGCATATCTGTGTTGTCGTTCAAGTGTTTGTGCATATCTGTGTTGTCATTCAAGTGTTTGTGCACATATGTGTTTTTGTTCGAGTGTTTGTGCATATCTCTGCTGTCGTTCGAGTGTTTGTGCATATCTGTGTTGTCGTTCAAGTGTTTGTGCATATCTGTGTTGTCATTCAAGTGTTTGTGCACATATGTGTTTTTGTTCGAGTGTTTGTGCATGTCTGTGTTGTCGTTCGAGTGTTTGTGCACATCTGTGTTACAAGTGTTTGTGCATATCTGTGTTTTCGTTCAAGTGTTTATGCATATCTGTGTTGTCGTTCAAGTGTTTGTGCATATCTGTGTTGTCATTCAAGTGTTTGTGCACATATGTGTTTTTGTTCGAGTGTTTGTGCATACCTGTGTTTTCGTTCGAGTGTTTGTGCATATCTGTGTTGTCGTTCAAGTGTTTGTGCATATCTGTGTTGTCATTCAAGTGTTTGTGCACATATGTGTTTTTGTTCGAGTGTTTGTGCATGTCTGTGTTTTCGTTCGAGTGTTTGTGCACATATGTGTTTTTGTTCGAGTGTTTGTGCATGTCTGTGTTGTCGTTCGAGTGTTTGTGCACATCTGTGTTACAAGTGTTTGTGCATATCTGTGTTTTCGTTCAAGTGTTTGTAAATATCTGTTTTGTCATTCAAGTGTTTGTGCATATCTGTGTTGTCGTTCAAGTGTTGGTTCATGTATATGACCGTGTTAACCGAATGATAAGTATGTACATGCAGGTGTTGACGTTCAGTGTGTGTCCATTTGTATGTGCATGTTGAAAAGTAGTTGCAAGTATCGACGAATGGTCGTATCTGTGGGGTTTAGGGTGTAAGCTCAAGGGGCAAAACGTTATATCTGAGAACGGATGTGTTACTAGTGTAGTTGTGATGAAGGCGAGCGTTAATGGTGTCGTTAGTAGAAGTGTGAGACGTTTAACGCATTCAAGTCCCAACTGCACCGGCCGCGGGGGCTTACTGAAACGGATACGACCTTCTGCTACATGCGCTGAGACTATACTGATGGTTCGGGTGTAGCCAGATCAAACTACAGGAGACCGTTGCAATAGGCTTTCGGCAGCCGGTATTAAAGCACCTTCATGAATCGGAGGTGCTGTGTGTATATAAAGGCTTCTGCTCGTGGCTCGAGAATCGCAGTCCGAGTATGCTCATCCGCTCCTCTACACTTGTGCCAATCCCAATCCCATTCCAGCAATAGTAAAATCGGGGCCACGGAATTGGCACTCCTAGCTCAACGTGTCAAAAAAGCATCGACAAACCCCACACCCACACCCGCCGTCTCTGAGCCTTCCTCGCCCACGGTTCAGAAACTGACTTCCAGAAGGTGCGTGTAACAGTAGTCGCTTGTTGTGTGATTGGTGTGTTGTTATATAGGTCGGCGCATTGAAATGTCAATGTAGCTAGGCCATTGATATTGACATGATTATTATTTTTGCATGTCTGTTTGGTTTGAACTCTTTTCTGTGTGTATCTGGTTGAAACCTTTCTCGTTTCAAAACCAAATATGTGAATGCATGGATGTATGTTTATGCCTTTGCAACGTATGTTAGATACTCATTCATGGAAGTTCATTCAAGCCTGTTCTTAGTTGGACTCCACAACCACATATACAGCTACCCCAATTCCTATGTACTCGAGTGTGTACACAAACACATCTGCTCGCATCGAAGAAGTTTGCCACGGAAGGTACGAAGGAAAGTGTATTAAGCTGTTGATGTACCGAACATATACATGACCTGGCTTCATATCATCCTACTCTACCCTCAAGCACCAATATCAATTGGCTGTTCATGTAACTAATCTAACCCAGTATCACGCTCCCGTGCTATTGCGCGGGCTTTCGTATGGCTCTAGTTACCCGTGGTAGCTTAGCAACCAATTTATTGACTCCCAAAGATACAATGCGACCTATCGACACACGGCAATGAACAGAACGTGCAGTTTCAATGAATATCTCTCCTCAAGCGCATGTTTCGTCTAAGTACTTGCCTGATTCCGATCGCATACTGACCTGCCGTGTGAGGATTGGTACAGTTGGAGTCATCCAACACAGTCTATAGTAGACCTTGGTGCATAACGTACATAGAACACAGCCTATAGCAGACCTTGGTGCATAACGTACATAGAACACAGCCTATAGTAGATATTGGTGCATAACGTACATAGAACACAGCCTATAGTATACCTTGGTGCATAACGTACATAGAACACAGCCTATAGTAGACCTTGGTGCATAACGTACATAGAACACAGCCTATAGTAGACCTTGGTGCATAATGTACATAGAACACAGCCTATAGTAGACCTTGGTGCATAATGTACATAGAACACAGCCTATAGTAGACCTTAGTGCGTAACGTACATAGAACACAGCCTATAGTAGACCTTGGTGCATAACGTACATAGCAGGCATCCTCTACACTCAACGCTTTGTGTTGCTCTATTGTTATTCACTCACCGCAGTGACAGCAATTACATGCTCCTGGACCAGATACCCGAGGCTCGGCCCCTGCAGCAGACTAATAGGGCGACCACAGACGGACCGCTGACACCGGAGGGTGTACCGACGGGTGCATATGCCCATTCCAATATTGATAGCACCAATTTTCATCCACACACCACATCGAATTCTGCGACGTGTTTCAGTTTCAGCTTTGGGCGACATGGCACGCAGGGTATGGCCCTGGAGACTGGCGCGCTATCTACCGCCGGACTGTTTGTAGGTAGGTAGGAGTGTTGTAGGTAGGTGGGGCTGTTGTAGGTAGGTGAGGGCGTTGTAGGTAGATGGGGCTGTTGTAGGTAGGTGGAGACGTTGTAGGTAGGTGGGGCTGTTGTAGGTAGGTGGGGCTGTTATAGGTAGGTGGGGCTGTTGTAGGTAGGTGAGGCTGTTGTAGGTAGGTGGGGCTGTTGTAGGTAGGTGGGGTTGTTGTAGGTAGGTGGGGCTGTTGTAGATAGGTGGGGGTGTTGTAGATAGGTGGGGGTGTTGTAGGTAGGTAGGGGTGTTGTAGGTAGGTGAGGGTGTTGTAGGTTGGTGCTGCAGCTGAGTACTCGTGAGTTCATAGCATTGGAATGTGCAGTTTCTGTGGGATTTTGGTGAAGTAGTCTGGTCATTCACCCAAACCAATTCTTGTAGCATATCAGGGAATGTAATCTGGTTTACATGAGTCACATTTCAAATCGTGTGCTTGCTGAGGGTGTCTGTCAGTGTTTAGTCATTTTATTATCTGTCAGTGGTTATTATAGGCAAATATAGTTCTGGGTACGCTTATTTATATTCTTCTCATTTATCGGCTGTAAATATTTCACTCTAGCAGAGGGATGATGGCGCAGGGCCAACACCAGCAACAACAACAACAACAACAACAACAACATAATGGTCTACAGCCGCACACAAAGACGCAGCAACCTATGCAGGAACCACACGATTCATCACAGCAATACTATCAGTCTAAGCACCAACCACAGCCACAACACCAACAAACCCAACAACACCAACAAAGGCCAGGGGAGGCGGAACTAGAGCAGGAGGCTGAGATGAGACACGAGCTATGGCTGGACTATGAGAGACACGCATGGAGCAGTTGATCATTGCGCTGACCTCACTGGAGTCTCAGAACGACATGCTGACAGCCGAGCTGAGTTTAGAAACGTACATGAAGGACAGGCACGCCATGCAGGTGGGGCGACTGCGACGGACATCATGCGCACCAAGGTGAGGGGTAGCACAGCTGCAGAGGTCTGGATGGTGTTAAAATGATGGTACAGTTGCAGAGTGTCTTGATGGTGTTAAAATAATATACAGCTGCAGAGTGTCTTGATGGTGTTGGCAGTGATTATAGAGTGTGTATGGGCTTGAGTGGTGTAACGCGATCAGTGTGTGCTGCTTGTATGCCTATTGCATGTATAAATGGTCGGCAACTGATTGTATATAGCGCTGAGTGGTGTAATGTGATCAGTGCGTGCTGTCTGCGTGCCTATTACATGTATAAGAGGTCGGCAACTAGTTGTACATAGTGCTGGATGGTGTAACGTGGTCAGTGTTCGCTAAATGCTCGCATGCGTGCTACAGGCGATCGCAGATACCTGCTTAGTAATCGTGTGCATGTGCATAAACAAAACACGCATACAATCAGTGCGGTGGGTTCTCTGGGACTAACGTCCACGTGTTCTGGAGCACCCCGGCAATAGCGTTGGATACTTGTGCCATGATCGCTGCGTTCAGTACGTCCGAGTACGAGTGTACATGTGCCTGATAATACACATGTACACATGTATGCACTCTTGCCTATGCTCACGGATGGGTATACATATCTTGACACCCGGCACAGGAGATTGACCACGAGTACAACGCACACATCGACAACGTTCGCAAGGAGGTAAACGTGCTGCAAGACGCATACGACAAGCTGTCGCATGAGTTTGCGCTCAGAAAGGCCCAATTTGAAACGTATGAAACGCAGATGAAGGCCCAGATGAACCAATACCATACGGAAAACCAGACACTGCTTGCCAGTGCTAATCTCGCCCTTGAGATGGAGCAAGTGCAGACGCAACGGGCGGTAAGGCGTGTGGGTCTGCATGTGTATGTATATATATATATATATATATATATATATATATGTGTGCGTGTGTGTGTGTGTGTGTGTGTGTGTGTGTTTATGTGTGTGTTTGTATTTGTATATGTATATGTATATTCATCTGTGTGTGTGTATATGTGAATATATATATATATGTGTGTGTGTGTGGTGTTTTATATACGTGTGAGTGTGGGTGTGGGTGTTTTTTTATGTGCGTATGTAAGTGCGTGTTACGTGTGTGTGTGTACGTATATGTGAGGGAGAGTTATATTTATATATATATATATATATATTGAGCGAATGAACGCACTTCATATGTGTAGCATTATAGTTAGGCCCATAGTTGGACTTGAAGCTTGTAACGGATTGTGTGTCTATATGGATTCTCGTCACATCGTACACCCATGTGCGTAGATGTTAATAAACTTTCCATTACGTGACCCGTCTGAATATCCTGATCGACTGGAGTCGATTCGCGCTTCTATCTGTGTGGTTGCTATGACAACATGAGTATCACAACGCCCTACTACCCAGTCTACCGCCACTCATGCACATGTGCCTTATGCTCACCCATACACATGGCACCTCACTATCCACGAACTCAACACTCACCACCAAACACGGGGCACTGTTCTCGAATAGTCCCAGCCCTAGCTGTGGGTTGTGCTTGCTACCCAACACGAAACCAAACACACACACGCATACCTACACTGGGATGCATACCTACACTGGGATGCATGCCTACACTGAGATGCATACCTACACTGGGATGCGGGTGCATGCAGCGTGTTTCTCAGGGTGAAGCCTTCTGAGTCGGCCATTGCAGTGAGCAGTGAAAGCGATTGGGCGATGCAGTGCATGTCAGCCTGAACCAACAGCATCCAATGTGTACGCTGTATATACCAGAATGTCTGTTTGTGCAGTGGCGTTTGATACGTGTGTACATGCATACCTATGTAGAATATGAATACATGCATACCTATGTAGTATAAGAATACATGCATACCTATGTCGTATATGAATTCATGCATACCTATGTAGATTAAGAATATATGCATACCTATGTAGTATATGAATACATGCATACCTATGTAGTATATGAATATATTCCTTCCAACATTCATCTCTGAGTACCCGTCATATCCTCCCTCTGCCCTTGCCATTGGTAGACCGAAGCCAAAGAAGAGCTGGAGCGATCGTACGCCGACAATGTAGTGCTCCTGAGTCGCGCCAAGACGCTGTTCACACGCGATGTTGCTTACCGAGAATTAACGGGACAGGTATTATCTGCGTACATGCTAGTGTATATTGTCATTGGAAATGTTGTCATTGGAATGCATGTATAGCTACATGCTAGTGTGTGTTGTCATTGGAAATCATGTATAGCTACATGCTAGTGTGTGTTGTCATTGGAAAGCATGTATAGCTACATGCTAGTGTGTGTTGTCATTGGAAAGCATGTATAGCTACATGCTAGTGTATATTGTCATTGGAAATATTGTCATTGGAAAGCATGTATAGCTACATGCGAGTGTGTGTTGTCATTGGAAAGCATGTATAGCTGTGTGGCAGTAAGCAGGCCAATGACTCCATATATCTCGTACATAGAAAATATGTTCACTCTGGTTGTTGAATCTCTTACCTGATCTGCAACATTCCTGCGATACGTATGTACAATAGTCACGTACATGCTCGGGTAGTGACGAATGCTTCCTCCTTGTATATGTGTGTTGTTGTTGTATGGTTACCATGGCTACCCTCCACTCTGTGCTTCACTGCCACCGCCAGATTGACCGCGGCAACTTATGCCGTTAACGGCTGTCAGCGTTTGACAGAGACATGCGGCCTATTGGCGCGCAGCCCGTCTGGGTTGCCTGACACACACGGGGTACGCTCTGCCAGGCCAGAGGACTACTGGCGAGTCGACTTATGGTGGGTTCGCCACTTTTATTTTTGCTATTGCCGTCCCAACAGATACACATACTCAAGGAAGAGATTGAGAGCAAGAACCAACGACTGCGCGAGATGGAGCATCTGGAGAAGGAGATGGCCGAGAAGGAGACAAGCGCCCACAACCAGGAACTACTACTGAACACGTGCATGGCGGTAAGTAGCCCGATACCCTACTACCAAGTACAGCTATATGATATAACCTATTTATGGCTATATGATATATTCTATTTATGTCTATATGATAAAACTTATTTACGGTTATATGATCTATTATATTTATGGCTATATGATATAACCTTCTTAAGGCTATATGATATATTCTATTTATGGCTATATGATATAACCTTCTTAAGGCTATATGATATATTCTATTTATGGCTATATGATATAACCTATTTACGGCCATATGATATATTCTATTTATGGCTATATGATATAACCTCCTTACGGCTATATGATATATTCTATTTAAGGCTATATGATATAACCTTCTTAAGGCTATATGATATATTCTATTTATGGCTATAGATATAACCTATCTACGGCTATACGATATATTCTATTTATGGCTATATGATATAACCCATTTACGGCTATATGATATATTCTATTTATGGCTATATGATATAACCTCCTTACGGCTATATATTATTATTACGGCTATATGATACAACCTATTTACGGCTATATGATATAATTTATTTATGGCTATATGATATAACCTCCTTACGGCAATATAATATATTCTATTTACGGCTATATGATATAACCTATTTACGGTTATATGATATATTCTATTTATGGCTATATGATACAACCCTATTTACGGCTATATATGATATAATTTATTTAAGGCTATATGATATAACCTACTTACGGCTATATAATATATTATATTTACGGCTATATGATATATCCTATTTGCGGCTATATGATATACCCCTATTTAGGGACTATATGATATATCTTATTTATTTATTGTGTATGATATACCCTATTTACGGTTATATGATATATGCTATTTACGGCTACATGATGAATAACCTATTTACGGCTATATGATATAACCTATTTACGGCTATATGAAGTATTCTGTTTATGGCTTTTTATGATATAACTTATTTACGGCTATATGATATAACCTATTTACGGCTATATGATATATTATATTTATGGCTATATGATATATCCTATTTACGGCTGTATGATATATCTGTGTGCATATATATATCATAAAAGACGTATTTGTGCTATTTAAAACCGTTGCCATAGTTTCCATCGACTTATTTGTCTTATAACCGTCGCCATGGTTTCCATAAATACTGGTTGGTGTTAAATATTCCCGGGAGTCACCCAACGACCAGCACACAAACAGTACTACGATGAATTATCTAAGCCGATGACTCTTATATTTCATGGTTGCTAGGAAACGGAGAGTTACAGACGTAAATACGATCATGCGCAATCGGCGCTACAAGACCGAACTGCCATTAATCAGCACCTGCGGACTATGCTAGGTGAGCTGATTGTCTCATTGGTTTGAATATAATGTACTTGTGCTTGTGATGTTTGTATTGCTGGCGTGTTTAATCAGCATCTGTGGGATTATGATGGTTTCAATTTTGCCTATGCATATTATACTTCTATATATGATGCTTGTATTGCTGGCGTGTTTAATCAGCATCGGTGGACTATGATAGGTTTTCATTTGCCTGAATATAATGTATTTGTACTTGTGTTGTTTGTATTGCTTGCCGGTTATCTCGGGATTGGATCAGTAGTCAGTCGTTTCTGTGTGTCGTATATACATCAGAACACTCTTTTACTATATATTTACGTATATTTAAAAGCGTTTACGTGAATCTAGGCACTATATGCCACTTGAAGGGATGTATACATTGCTATATGTTTGTATAAGACGTATACATGTAATAGTTAATGATCACGGAATACATTCAGATAAATACCAAACTATGTGCGTATGCATATGGATATTTGCGTAGAAATGACATACTCAGAATCATGTATATGTAAACTAACATCATGCACAAGCATATAGAGTACCAAGTATCATATTCGGAACATGTTATACTTGTACGTTATGGTATGTGCAGACTCCGTCTCGACACTCGCTTGATATATTATCCACACCCCATCTGCAGATCAGCAAACGCAACTCAACAAAGATCAAGCCAAACTTCTGAAGGACGTGAGAGCCTCTTCCGAAACACAAAGTGCCATACTACAGGAGAAGTACGCGGCCATCAAGGCTGCCAACTACGCCATGGAGAGTCGCTTGTTGGAACTCTACATGCACCACGAACAACCAGGTATGCTGGGTAGCCTACGCGAGTGTATAACCGTTGATGAGTACTTGCAGTCACCTTGCAATACTGTAGGTATACCCTTGTCTTGAATGGCATTAAGCACCACCGAAGCTGTCATACTCATGGGGCCACTACCAATCATGCGAGTTTGTATCCATGGTCAGGCATGATCGCCCGACTGACAATTAATGTGCAGACATACATGTGTATGTATATACACAGTTGGAGAGGTGTCGTTGTGTATGCATATGAACCGATAGAGAGAAGCAAACCTGTGAGTTTGTTTCCATGGTCAGGCATGATCGCCCGACTGACAATTTATGTGCAGACATACATGTGTATGTATATACACAGTTGGAGAGGTGTCGTTGTGTATGCATATGAACCGATAGAGAGAAGCAAACCTGTGAGTTTGTTTCCATGGTCAGGCATGATCGCCCAACTGACAACTTATGTGCATATATACACGTTGGTCGTTGTATATCTATATACACCATTAGAGAGGGGTGCACAGTTGATATATTCTAAGGTGCGATATGATGATCACCCTGTAAGCGCCATCCCTCCCTGTAGACTCGTATCAGTGATCTACCTTTCCTCTGCCCACTCAACCCAACAGACGGCCCAGTTCTGTTGAATCCTGTAGGCTCAGCGACAAACA
>LUCW03002395.1:0-10196 GCA_001586965.3 Sphaeroforma sirkka | reverse complement strand
AAAGTGTTTGTGCATTATCTATGTTTGTCATTCAGAAGTGTTTGTGAACGTTCTGTGTTGTCGTCCAAGTGTTTGTGCATGTCTGTATTTCGTCGTCCAAGTGTTTGTGAATGTCTGTGTTGTCGTCTCGCTGTTTGTGCATTATCCGTTCTTTCTCGTCCAAACTGTGTTTGTGTATGTTCTGTATTTCGTCCAAGTGTTTCAGGAACGTCTGTGTTGTCGTTCAAGCGTGTGTGAATGTCCAGTGTTGTCGTTCAAGTGTTTGTGCATATCTGTATTTCGTTCAAATGTTTGGTGCATATCTGATTGTCGTCTCAGTGTTTGTGCATATCTGTATTTCGTCTCATGTTTGTGCATATCTGTGTTGTCGTTCAAGTGTTTGTGCATAATCCAGTGTTAGTCATCAAGTGTTTGGCATTATCTGTGTTGTCGTCCAAGTGTTTGTGCATTATCCAGGTTTTCATTCAAGTGTTTGTGCACATATGTGTTTTTGTTCGAGTGTTTGTGCATTGTCCAGTTGTCGTTCGAGGTGTTTGTGCACATCTGTGTTATGTCATCCAGGTTGTCGTCCGCTGTTTGTGCACATCCAGGTTGTCATCCGCTGTTTTGCAACATATGTGTTTTTGTCCGAGTGTTTGCACATCCTCCCCTGGCTGTCGTTCGAGGTTTGTGCACATCCAGTGTTGTCGTCCGCTGTTTGTGCATTATCCAGGTTGTCATCCAATGTTTGTTCGCACATATGTGTTTTTGTCTCATACCTTGTGCACGTCCAGTGTTGTCGTTCCGAGTGTTTGTGCACATCCAGTGTTACGCGTTTCCGCATTATCCGTGTTTTCGTCCGCGTTTATGCATATCCGTGTTGTCGTTCAAGCTGTTTGTGCATATCCAGGTTGTCATCCGCTGTTTGTGCACATATGTGTTTTTGTTCGAGTGTTTGTGCATACCTGTGTTTTCGTTCGAGTGTTTCCAGCATATCTGTGTTGTCGTTCAAGCGTTTTGTGCATATCCCTGTGTTTGTCATCCGCTGTTTGTGCAACATATGTGTTTTTGTTCGAGTGTTTGTGCATGTCTGTGTGTTTCTCGTTCGAGTGTTTGTGCAACATATGTGTTTTTGTTCGAGTGTTTGTGCATGTCCAGTGTTGTCGTTCGAGTGTTTGTGCACATCCGTGTTACAAGTGTTTGTGCATATCTGTGTTTTCGTTCAAGTGTTTGTAACATCTGTTTTGTCATTCAAGTGTTTGTGCATATCTGTGTTGTCGTTCAAGTGTTGGTTCATGTATATGACCGTGTTAACCGAATGATAAGTATGTACATGCAGGTGTTGACGTTCAGTGTGTGTCCATTTGTATGTGCATGTTGAAAAGTAGTTGCAAGTATCGACGAATGGTCGTATCTGTGGGGTTTAGGGGTGTAAGCTCAAGGGGGGCAAAACGTTATATCTGAGAACGGATGTGTTACTAGTGTAGTTGTGATGAAGGCGAGCGTTAATGGTGTCGTTAGTAGAAGTGTGAGACGTTTAACGCATTCAAGTCCCAACTGCACCGGCCGCGGGGCTTACTGAAACGGATACGACCTTCTGCTACATGCGCTGAGACTATACTGATGGTTCGGGTGTAGCCAGATCAAACTACAGGAGACCGTTGCAATAGGCTTTCGGCAGCCGGTATTAAAGCACCTTCATGAATCGGAGGTGCTGTGTGTATATAAAGGCTTCTGCTCGTGGCTCGAGAATCGCAGTCCGAGTATGCTCATCCGCTCCTCTACACTTGTGCCAATCCCAATCCCATTCCAGCAATAGTAAAATCGGGGCCACGGAATTGGCACTCCTAGCTCAACGTGTCAAAAGCATCGACAAACCCCACACCCACACCCGCCGTCTCTGAGCCTTCCTCGCCCACGGTTCAGAAACTGACTTCCAGAAGGTGCGTGTAACAGTAGTCGCTTGTTGTGTGATTGGTGTGTTGTTATATAGGTCGGCGCATTGAAATGTCAATGTAGCTAGGCCATTGATATTGACATGATTATTATTTTTGCATGTCTGTTTGGTTTGAACTCTTTTCTGTGTGTATCTGGTTGAAACCTTTCTCGTTTCAAAACCAAATATGTGAATGCATGGATGTATGTTTATGCCTTTGCAACGTATGTTAGATACTCATTCATGGAAGTTCATTCAAGCCTGTTCTTAGTTGGACTCCACAACCACATATACAGCTACCCCAATTCCTATGTACTCGAGTGTGTACACAAACACATCTGCTCGCATCGAAGAAGTTTGCCACGGAAGGTACGAAGGAAAGTGTATTAAGCTGTTGATGTACCGAACATATACATGACCTGGCTTCATATCATCATCCTCTACCCTCAAGCACCAATATCAATTGGCTGTTCATGTAACTAATCTAACCCAGTATCACGCTCCCGTGCTATTGCGCGGGCTTTCGTATGGCTCTAGTTACCCGTGGTAGCTTAGCAACCAATTTATTGACTCCCAAAGATACAATGCGACCTATCGACACACGGCAATGAACAGAACGTGCAGTTTCAATGAATATCTCTCCTCAAGCGCATGTTTCGTCTAAGTACTTGCCTGATTCCGATCGCATACTGACCTGCCGTGTGAGGATTGGTACAGTTGGAGTCATCCAACACAGTCTATAGTAGACCTTGGTGCATAACGTACATAGAACACAGCCTATAGCAGACCTTGGTGCATAACGTACATAGAACACAGCCTATAGTAGATATTGGTGCATAACGTACATAGAACACAGCCTATAGTATACCTTGGTGCATAACGTACATAGAACACAGCCTATAGTAGACCTTGGTGCATAACGTACATAGAACACAGCCTATAGTAGACCTTGGTGCATAATGTACATAGAACACAGCCTATAGTAGACCTTGGTGCATAATGTACATAGAACACAGCCTATAGTAGACCTTAGTGCGTAACGTACATAGAACACAGCCTATAGTAGACCTTGGTGCATAACGTACATAGCAGGCATCCTCTACACTCAACGCTTTGTGTTGCTCTATTGTTATTCACTCACCGCAGTGACAGCAATTACATGCTCCTGGACCAGATACCCGAGGCTCGGCCCCTGCAGCAGACTAATAGGGCGACCACAGACGGACCGCTGACACCGGAGGGTGTACCGACGGGTGCATATGCCCATTCCAATATTGATAGCACCAATTTTCATCCACACACCACATCGAATTCTGCGACGTGTTTCAGTTTCAGCTTTGGGCGACATGGCACGCAGGGTATGGCCCTGGAGACTGGCGCGCTATCTACCGCCGGGACTGTTGTAGGTAGGTAGGAGGAGTGTTGTAGGTAAGGTGGGGCTGTTGTAGGTAGGTGAGGGCGCTTGTAGGCAGATGGGGCTGTTGCAGGTAGGTGGAGACGTTGTAGGTAGGTGGGGCTGTTGTAGGTAGGTGGGGCTGTTATAGGTAGGCAGTGGGGCTGTTGCAGGCAGGTGAGGGCTGTTGTAGGTAGGTGGGGCTGTTGTAGGCAGGTGGGGTTGTTGTAGGCAGGTGGGGCTGTTGTAGATAGGTGGGGGGTGTTGTAGATAGGTGGGGGTGTTGTAGGTAGGCAGGGGTGTTGTAGGTAGGTGAGGGTGTTGTAGGTTGGTGCTGCAGCTGAGTACTCGTGAGTTCATAGCATTGGAATGTGCAGTTTCTGTGGGATTTTGGTGAAGTAGTCTGGTCATTCACCCAAACCAATTCTTGTAGCATATCAGGGAATGTAATCTGGTTTACATGAGTCACATTTCAAATCGTGTGCTTGCTGAGGGTGTCTGTCAGTGTTTAGTCATTTTATTATCTGTCAGTGGTTATTATAGGCAAATATAGTTCTGGGTACGCTTATTTATATTCTTCTCATTTATCGGCTGTAAATATTTCACTCTAGCAGAGGGGATGATGGCGCAGGGCCAACACCAGCAACAACAACAACAACAACAACAACAACATAATGGTCTACAGCCGCACACAAAGACGCAGCAACCTATGCAGGAACCACACGATTCATCACAGCAATACTATCAGTCTAAGCACCAACCACAGCCACAACACCAACAAACCCAACAACACCAACAAAGGCCAGGGGAGGCGGAACTAGAGCAGGAGGCTGAGATGAGACACGAGCTATGGCTGGACTATGAGACACGCATGGAGCAGTTGATCATTGCGCTGACCTCACTGGAGTCTCAGAACGACATGCTGACAGCCGAGCTGAGTTTAGAAACGTACATGAAGGACAGGCACGCCATGCAGGTGGGGCGACTGCGACGGGACATCATGCGCACCAAGGTGAGGGGTAGCACAGCTGCAGAGGGTCTGGATGGTGTTAAAATGATGGTACAGTTGCAGAGTGTCTTGATGGTGTTAAAATAATATACAGCTGCAGAGTGTCTTGATGGTGTTGGCAGTGATTATAGAGTGTGTATGGGCTTGAGTGGTGTAACGCGATCAGTGTGTGCTGCTTGTATGCCTATTGCATGTATAAATGGTCGGCAACTGATTGTATATAGCGCTGAGTGGTGTAATGTGATCAGTGCGTGCTGTCTGCGTGCCTATTACATGTATAAGAGGTCGGCAACTAGTTGTACATAGTGCTGGATGGTGTAACGTGGTCAGTGTTCGCTAAATGCTCGCATGCGTGCTACAGGCGATCGCAGATACCTGCTTAGTAATCGTGTGCATGTGCATAAACAAAACACGCATACAATCAGTGCGGTGGGTTCTCTGGGACTAACGTCCACGTGTTCTGGAGCACCCCCGGCAATAGCGTTGGATACTTGTGCCATGATCGCTGCGTTCAGTACGTCCGAGTACGAGTGTACATGTGCCTGATAATACACATGTACACATGTATGCACTCTTGCCTATGCTCACGGATGGGTATACATATCTTGACACCCGGCACAGGAGATTGACCACGAGTACAACGCACACATCGACAACGTTCGCAAGGAGGTAAACGTGCTGCAAGACGCATACGACAAGCTGTCGCATGAGTTTGCGCTCAGAAAGGCCCAATTTGAAACGTATGAAACGCAGATGAAGGCCCAGATGAACCAATACCATACGGAAAACCAGACACTGCTTGCCAGTGCTAATCTCGCCCTGAGATGGAGCAAGTGCAGACGCAACGGGCGGTAAGGCGTGTGGGTCTGCATGTGTGTATTATATATATATATATATATATATATATGTGTGTGTGTGTGTGTGTGTGTGTGTGTGTGTGTGTGTGTGGTGTTTATGTATTTGTATATGTATATGTATATTCATCTGTGTGTGTGTATATGTGAATATATATATATGTGTGTGTGTGTGGGTGTTTATATACGTGTGAGTGTGGGTGTGGGTGTTTTTATGTGCGTATGTAAGTGCGTGTTACGTGTGTGTGTGTACGTATATGTGAGGAGAGTTATATTTATATATATATATATATATATTGAGCGAATGAACGCACTTCATATGTGTAGCATTATAGTTAGGCCCATAGTTGGACTTGAAGCTTGTAACGGATTGTGTGTCTATATGGATTCTCGTCACATCGTACACCCATGTGCGTAGATGTTAATAAACTTTCCATTACGTGACCCGTCTGAATATCCTGATCGACTGGAGTCGATTCGCGCTTCTATCTGTGTGGTTGCTATGACAACATGAGTATCACAACGCCCTACTACCCAGTCTACCGCCACTCATGCACATGTGCCTTATGCTCACCCATACACATGGCACCTCACTATCCACGAACTCAACACTCACCACCAAACACGGGGCACTGTTCTCGAATAGTCCCAGCCCTAGCTGTGGGTTGTGCTTGCTACCCAACACGAAACCAAACACACACACGCATACCTACACTGGGATGCATACCTACACTGGGATGCATGCCTACACTGAGATGCATACCTACACTGGGATGCGGGTGCATGCAGCGTGTTTCTCAGGGTGAAGCCTTCTGAGTCGGCCATTGCAGTGAGCAGTGAAAGCGATTGGGCGATGCAGTGCATGTCAGCCTGAACCAACAGCATCCAATGTGTACGCTGTATATACCAGAATGTCTGTTTGTGCAGTGGCGTTTGATACGTGTGTACATGCATACCTATGTAGAATATGAATACATGCATACCTATGTAGTATAAGAATACATGCATACCTATGTCGTATATGAATTCATGCATACCTATGTAGATTAAGAATATATGCATACCTATGTAGTATATGAATACATGCATACCTATGTAGTATATGAATATATTCCTTCCAACATTCATCTCTGAGTACCCGTCATATCCTCCCTCTGCCCTTGCCATTGGTAGACCGAAGCCAAAGAAGAGCTGGAGCGATCGTACGCCGACAATGTAGTGCTCCTGAGTCGCGCCAAGACGCTGTTCACACGCGATGTTGCTTACCGAGAATTAACGGGACAGGTATTATCTGCGTACATGCTAGTGTATATTGTCATTGGAAATGTTGTCATTGGAATGCATGTATAGCTACATGCTAGTGTGTGTTGTCATTGGAAATCATGTATAGCTACATGCTAGTGTGTGTGTTGTCATTGGAAAGCATGTATAGCTACATGCTAGTGTGTGTTGTCATTGGAAAGCATGTATAGCTACATGCTAGTGTATATTGTCATTGGAAATATTGTCATTGGAAAGCATGTATAGCTACATGCGAGTGTGTGTTGTCATTGGAAAGCATGTATAGCTGTGTGGCAGTAAGCAGGCCAATGACTCCATATATCTCGTACATAGAAAATATGTTCACTCTGGTTGTTGAATCTCTTACCTGATCTGCAACATTCCTGCGATACGTATGTACAATAGTCACGTACATGCTCGGGTAGTGACGAATGCTTCCTCCTTGTATATGTGTGTTGTTGTTGTATGGTTACCATGGCTACCCTCCACTCTGTGCTTCACTGCCACCGCCAGATTGACCGCGGCAACTTATGCCGTTAACGGCTGTCAGCGTTTGACAGAGACATGCGGCCTATTGGCGCGCAGCCCGTCTGGGTTGCCTGACACACACGGGGTACGCTCTGCCAGGCCAGAGGACTACTGGCGAGTCGACTTATGGTGGGTTCGCCACTTTTATTTTTTTGCTATTGCCGTCCCAACAGATACACATACTCAAGGAAGAGATTGAGAGCAAGAACCAACGACTGCGCGAGATGGAGCATCTGGAGAAGGAGATGGCCGAGAAGGAGACAAGCGCCCACAACCAGGAACTACTACTGAACACGTGCATGGCGGTAAGTAGCCCGATACCCTACTACCAAGTACAGCTATATGATATAACCTATTTATGGCTATATGATATATTCTATTTATGTCTATATGATAAAACTTATTTACGGTTATATGATCTATTATATTTATGGCTATATGATATAACCTTCTTAAGGCTATATGATATATTCTATTTATGGCTATATGATATAACCTTCTTAAGGCTATATGATATATTCTATTTATGGCTATATGATATAACCTATTTACGGCCATATGATATATTCTATTTATGGCTATATGATATAACCTCCTTACGGCTATATGATATATTCTATTTAAGGCTATATGATATAACCTTCTTAAGGCTATATGATATATTCTATTTATGGCTATAGATATAACCTATCTACGGCTATACGATATATTCTATTTATGGCTATATGATATAACCCATTTACGGCTATATGATATATTCTGTTTATGGCTATGATGATATAACCTCCTTACGGCTATATATTATTACGGCTATATGATACAACCTATTTACGGCTATATGATATAATTTATTTATGGCTATATGATATAACCTCCTTACGGCAATATAATATATTCTATTTACGGCTATATGATATAACCTATTTACGGTTATATGATATATTCTATTTATGGCTATATGATACAACCTATTTACGGCTATATGATATAATTTATTTAAGGCTATATGATATAACCTACTTACGGCTATATAATATATTATATTTACGGCTATATGATATATCCTATTTGCGGCTATATGATATACCCTATTTAGGGCTATATGATATATCTTATTTATGGCTGTATGATATACCCTATTTACGGTTATATGATATATGCTATTTACGGCTACATGATATAACCTATTTACGGCTATATGATATAACCTATTTACGGCTATATGAAGTATTCTGTTTATGGCTTTATGATATAACTTATTTACGGCTATATGATATAACCTATTTACGGCTATATGATATATTATATTTATGGCTATATGATATATCCTATTTACGGCTGTATGATATATCTGTGTGCATATATATATCATAAAAGACGTATTTGTGCTATTTAAAACCGTTGCCATAGTTTCCATCGACTTATTTGTCTTATAACCGTCGCCATGGTTTCCATAAATACTGGTTGGTGTTAAATATTCCCGGGAGTCACCCAACGACCAGCACACAAACAGTACTACGATGAATTATCTAAGCCGATGACTCTTATATTTCATGGTTGCTAGGAAACGGAGAGTTACAGACGTAAATACGATCATGCGCAATCGGCGCTACAAGACCGAACTGCCATTAATCAGCACCTGCGGACTATGCTAGGTGAGCTGATTGTCTCATTGGTTTGAATATAATGTACTTGTGCTTGTGATGTTTGTATTGCTGGCGTGTTTAATCAGCATCTGTGGGATTATGATGGTTTCAATTTTGCCTATGCATATTATACTTCTATATATGATGCTTGTATTGCTGGCGTGTTTAATCAGCATCGGTGGACTATGATAGGTTTTCATTTGCCTGAATATAATGTATTTGTACTTGTGTTGTTTGTATTGCTTGCCGGTTATCTCGGGATTGGATCAGTAGTCAGTCGTTTCTGTGTGTCGTATATACATCAGAACACTCTTTTTTACTATATATTTACGTATATTTAAAAGCGTTTACGTGAATCTAGGCACTATATGCCACTTGAAGGGATGTATACATTGCTATATGTTTGTATAAGACGTATACATGTAATAGTTAATGATCACGGAATACATTCAGATAAATACCAAACTATGTGCGTATGCATATGGATATTTGCGTAGAAATGACATACTCAGAATCATGTATATGTAAACTAACATCATGCACAAGCATATAGAGTACCAAGTATCATATTCGGAACATGTTATACTTGTACGTTATGGTATGTGCAGACTCCGTCTCGACACTCGCTTGATATATTATCCACACCCCATCTGCAGATCAGCAAACGCAACTCAACAAAGATCAAGCCAAACTTCTGAAGGACGTGAGAGCCTCTTCCGAAACACAAAGTGCCATACTACAGGAGAAGTACGCGGCCATCAAGGCTGCCAACTACGCCATGGAGAGTCGCTTGTTGGAACTCTACATGCACCACGAACAACCAGGTATGCTGGGTAGCCTACGCGAGTGTATAACCGTTGATGAGTACTTGCAGTCACCTTGCAATACTGTAGGTATACCCTTGTCTTGAATGGCATTAAGCACCACCGAAGCTGTCATACTCATGGGGCCACTACCAATCATGCGAGTTTGTATCCATGGTCAGGCATGATCGCCCGACTGACAATTAATGTGCAGACATACATGTGTATGTATATACACAGTTGGAGAGGTGTCGTTGTGTATGCATATGAACCGATAGAGAGAAGCAAACCTGTGAGTTTGTTTCCATGGTCAGGCATGATCGCCCGACTGACAATTTATGTGCAGACATACATGTGTATGTATATACACAGTTGGAGAGGTGTCGTTGTGTATGCATATGAACCGATAGAGAGAAGCAAACCTGTGAGTTTGTTTCCATGGTCAGGCATGATCGCCCAACTGACAACTTATGTGCATATATACACGTTGGTCGTTGTATATCTATATACACCATTAGAGAGGGGTGCACAGTTGATATATTCTAAGGTGCGATATGATGATCACCCTGTAAGCGCTATCCCCTGTAGACTCGTATCAGTGATCTACCTTTCCTCTGCCCACTCAACCCAACAGACGGCCCAGTTCTGTTGAATCCTGTAGGCTCAGCGACAAACAGACCCAGGGCAAACACTACCAGCACAACCACCACGCAAGGACATAGAAACTTGGCTAACAACACTCTCACCCCGCAGAAAGGCGGATGATT
>LUCW03002393.1:0-45574 GCA_001586965.3 Sphaeroforma sirkka | reverse complement strand
AACGCTTACATATATCTACTAGTAGTATGTAGAAGACATACATACTTCAAAATATAGTATTTCCAGTTGGAAATGCACGCAGATTGATATAGCCTTCTGGATTTTTTTTTCAATGAGATAACGAGAATCGAGGCATATTGGCTGACAGTTCATATTGCTTATACTCTACTATTATATATCCTATTGAAATTATATCATATTGTTGTCCGCTGGAGATCGTATTATGTAATATATTGTTGCTTACTGCTTTTTTTTTTAATATACTTCACATCAGTTAGCAGCTCACATGCGCTGATTCAAATCTTCCAGGTGACAGTCCCCTTGAAATGTATTGGTTTCATAAAACATTGTTGAAAGGAGTTATGCTCCACGAGTCCATGCCATGGTTCACAATCACTCTTGTGTTGATGATCGCCCATTTTGAGACTTGACTAATATATTAAAGTGACTTGAGTGAGACTTGAGACTTGAGCAGTCAATATAATATGACAAGAATGGGTTCAGAAGCACATTTTAGCGCTCGCGGTTTCTTGGGTAAAATTTATTCCGAACCTCGGGATGTGATTAAGACTGGTTTCTCACTTTTCACTTTTTTTAAAAGTGATTTGTACTTTTCTCACCAAAAAAAAAAAAAATAAATAGATCGAGAGATCAGATTAATCTCTGATGAAACAAAACTGGAAAAAAAAATGCCTATTGCCGAATAGGAATCATTGACTCTTAGAGTAAATATTTTATACCATAAATATGTTGAAAGGATGTTTATATATTCCGGCTCTCTCACACAACGTCGACTCTCACAACGAGAAGTGACACACATATTCAGTCCTATCACACAGTCACAATGCAAAATGTATACACTGACTGACACACAACAGTTGAACAAGAGAGAGACAAGGGGAGTCTCTCACAACAAGTACTCTCAACACAAGAAGAGTATTCAACTGCTCCAAGAAGTCAAGATATTCTCACAGCCGACTATAATCAAAAATCAGCTGTGTCACCCGTAGGAGTGTATTAAAATTATTAGTTTTTTTAAAGACTCTAGGCTGTCGAAGTGTCGAGTGTCGGGCTGTCGGGCTGTCGGGCTGTCGGGCTGTCGGGTTGTGGGCTTTCTCTCGCGGCTATAAATTGCCGGCTACCTGCTGTACTATAAAAAAAAGCTGTACTACATATGTACCTATAGTCTCTGTTCTTTATTAAAAAACACTGACAGTATCAGTGTCAGACTGTTAGTAACTCTGCCTTAGTGGAACAGTAAATAGATTTTTAGGCACCTGTCAGTCTGTCACTGTCAGCCTGTCAGGCTGTCCCTTACTCGCGCTTGCGGGGGCCCTTCCAGCCGTAATTCGGGATCCCAGAGGGAATACTCACGAGTCTTTGACAGGTCGCAGAATTCCAGACCAGAGTCCAGAGTATCGAGGTCAGTCCAAGAGTCCAGGACCGAGTTTTTAATAGCGGGGCCGGGGATTTTTATACATACATACTAAATATATTTACATATTTACATAAGTGAAGCTTCGTCTTGACTTTTTGTTTTGAAAAAGGGTTTGAATCCTGAAATCGGCTAGAACAACTCTTGTCAACTTCTGCATTCTCTGATCACTGACTCGCTGAGTTGCTCACCTCCAGACGCATCAATCCCCTGGCCCCTCTCTCTGTCTACTACTAGTATAGTAGTAGAGCTGACTAGAGCTCTCTATGAGAGAGTGTGTGTCTCTCTCTGAGAGAGTGTGTGTAGCACTGTGTCAGACATTCAGAGTCGATCAGACTTCACAAAGTATTTTTTTCTGTTTTATTTCTAAGAATAACAAATATGTAACATAGAAATGATAATTACACATATGTAGCCTTCTGAAAATATTTATTAAAAAAAAACACATATTTGACATGTATTGTTTAAAAAAGTACAAGTTTTAAAATAAAGAAAAACAATTATAGCGGATTGTTGTAAAAGCATAAATACTATCGCTATAAGCCACCATGGTCTGATGGCTCAAGTTGTTCGTATTTATAATATCTAAAAATTTCATCTACAATAAAAAATAAAAACCAACAAAGCATAAATAAAAACTGATAAGTTGCCGTTCTGTTTCAATCTATTTATTTGAAGACTATTGTCCGTATCTTTTTAATTTTTTAGGGGAGGCCAAGAATGTTTTCAGGTCTTTTGGGAACTTTGTATTTTTTTTTAAAAGTCACTCTGAAATCCACTGAAATTCAACAAAAGTATTTTTTTCTTTTAAAAAACAAAAATGAGAAATTTTACTTCATCGCCCCCCCTTGATTATTAGATTTTTGGTGCATTTTGTACTTTCAATTTTTTTGTGTACGTACAGGCACAATTTGATAATATAATACATATTGGCCAACGATATCGAGTATATCGAGCTAAAATATTTGATGTCGTAAACGATAAAGAATAAAAGAGAAAAACCTATACATACTAGAAAAAATACAGTCACAAAAAAAAAAGTAAGAATAGGTAAATATATTTTCTCAATTACGACAATCGTAGGGTTTGGGAATCTACTAGGTACTAGGACAGAATTAGGGTTCAAATTGTATTTTGCTACCCCCCCCCCTTTGGTATTTTGGGCCCAAAATAAACCCTAAAACAAATCATCCTATCCCCCTTAAATTATAAATACAGAATACAATCAATACATACTGAATAACTGATATATATTTTACTCCCTTCTTGTTTTTTGTCAGTGTGAGCTAAATACTGTATTACTGATGAGCTGTGACGCCTGTGAGTCTGTGTCACTGTGACTCTGTGAGCCTTTAACTGCCTCATGAGTCATGCCTGAGAGAGTGTGGGCTGAGTCCTGAGATTCTGAGAATGCTTTTTGATTTTATGCATTTAAAAAAAAATAGCCTTCTGAATTCAGCACAAGAAGTTGAAGAAGAGAGCAGAACTTGAGAAGGCTATGGAGAATGTGTCAATGTCGATTTTTTTTCTTTACTAAATTTATATTTCATATGGGTCCAAAACTTAAGACTCCAAGACTCCAAGTCTCCACAAGAGAGAACACAGTCCAGAGAAGGACAATTTATAATGTTAATAAATTCTTGGCCCTCCTCTCCCGGCTGCTGCCTGAGTTGAACTTCTGACCCTTAACCTGGGGCCTGGGACCTGGAGGCTGGGGCTTGGGGATTAGAGTCTGGGGGTAATAAAATTTTGGTCACTATGACTTGTGCCGGAACTTCTGGAATCGGGATCGATTTTTTTTTACATGTCCCCGCACTCATTTGGTACTTTTTCCGAGGCTATTAGCCAATCAAAAGCTGTCTATTTATAAACCTGTTGACTTTCGACGACTTTGTATACATTCTCCGGAAAGTTGAAAGTGGTATATCACTCACTGATCAGGCGGAGGCCATAGACCCAAAGCCTACTATTAAATTAATATTATGTTCCCTCAATTTAGAGTATAGGGTCTATGCAATATACATTATATATAAAACACTGGAGACGCAATAAGTAGTTGCATAATAGTACAAACTACAGAATTACAAAACAGTACACCCGCTGCGCTAGAGCCATCCTGGCTGCTTATCAATCTCTTTCTCGTCGGATATGTTCTCTCTTTTTCGTACCAAAACGAGCTATGATATGGCCTCGGAAGCTGCTGTGAACGCATCCGGCAGCAGTAAGCATAGCAAACTCCCCGTACGCCCCTGGCCCTTCCTAGCGTCAGCCTCCAAGAACGCGTTGCCTCGTAAGTCGTGCCCGGCTGTCTTACTTGCCAATCCAAACTTTGCTGATCAATCAGGAAGACGAGTGTTCTCCTCGGGTGCGAATGCCAATGGCGCTCAAGTTGTGGCGATGAGTCAGGTTAGTGCTTCTAACGTTCTTCCAGGGGACAATGCTTTGTACCGGAACAATAGCGAGAGTGACTCAGAACAGTCTAATTGCAGCGTGGAGACCAGTCCCGCACACTCCCCTACGGTTAGTATGATATTCATGCAAGGAACGGATCCCACAAACGAGATCAGGCGTCAGGAAAGAAACACCCTGGCGGAGTATGGTCTGGATATAACTGTCGGAAGTGGCAAGTACTAAATGAGGTGTTAAACCACGCCAGGTTATACCTACTTTCCTTCACCTATATATCATCCTGTACAGTTAACGAGGACTGATCGAGGTGTCTCTAACTCGGAGACACAAGTAGAGCTTGCTCGAATCCTCAAGTGTTGCAGCATTGGATCCTTGGTGTGTTCATCACCTTCTGACCTACACTTGAATGGGCGCTTATCCCAGGTTGTCCTCAGGCAAACGGCTTGAATCCGGATCCGAACCCGATGCGCATGTTTATAATTATCGCAACATATCTTGGCACAAACACCTTTGCCACTGTGTAAAGTTACCAAACGCGCGAGTCTCACTTACCTGCATATCGCGCGGGACGATGTCGATATGGTCTGTTGTCAATTCAGCCGTCGAAACAACAGCGATATTACCAAGCGCATTGAGAGATATCACCGAGTGCGACAAACCAATTCTTGCACTCGGAACCCAATGTAAAGTAATGTTAATAAATCTTTATATTACTGAAATGTCGTCATAGCTGTCCGATTTGAACTTGAATACATGACTTATTCTGAATACGTTTGTTTGTTCATGGGGAAACTGTGTTTAACTTTGTACCAGTATTTCGGTACGAGCTGAGATGGTTTCAAGGGCTACGGTGTGCCACCATATCTGTTTATTTCACTTTTGCACGCTGAGACTATCGCAGTATCTCCTTCAGTGTTCCGACATCTATCCCAATAACACACGGAATACCACAAGTAATGAGTTTATCGCGACTGTAGTAGCGAATAAAATACAGCACCTCTTCCAACGAGCTCAGGTCAGCAGACGCTCATATGCGGGTTTCCTCACAATAAAGTATCACGAGAAGACCTCCCGAGTCACTTCTACTACCACAGCTATGTTCTCGTCCCACTTCTCACCCCCTTGCCATTCACCCGTTTCTCTTGCATGTACCCAACCCATTGCTCCGCCACCTCTTACTGCGCTTTCTTTCTGTCGAGGTACCGTTTGCGCTTAGCTTTGAGCTTGTTCCGCTTGATGTCCACAATCTGCTGGCGACTCTGGTTGAGCAGATGCTGTTCTTCCTCGACTTGCTTCTTGAGCATGTTGGCTCGCTCTTCCCTATCCACTGAGTACAGGACCTTCTCGTGTTGTAATCTGCGATCGTCTACACTGAACAGCGAATCTGCGCAAACGAAGTCATGGTACACATAGGGTATCCGATGTGACAAAGAGTATTAGTGTATGTAGTACACGGATTGTGGGACCCTGTACGAACGCAATGCTTCTATGCGAGCCTGAAACGGTTGGAAACCCTCAAACGGATTCATCCCACTACACAACACTGAATGGTAAGGGCATAGCTATGCTGTGGGACAATTTGCGTTCAAACTTTCAAGCCAATTATCCTACAGAGAGTGAGATCCCACTACATAATATTATAGTCTAGCAGTGACCGAAACGGATGGTGAAACATACACACCTTTCAAACCAATCAAGATACAGAGAGAGCGAGATCCCAATAATATCATAGTCTAGTCGTGACCGAAACGGATGGTGAAGAACATACACCCCTTTCAAACCAATTCATATACAGAGAGAGTGAGATCACAACACACATTATTATAGCCTAGCAGTGACCGAAACGGATGGTGAAGAGCATACATACCGAGCTGAGCGCGATTCCCAGGAATCTGAAGTCTGTGGGACAGGCGACGCAGAATATCGAACTGTGAGCAGAAGCCCAAGCCGTACTTGTTCTTTTTCTGTGAAAGTAGAAGACACAAGTATGAGAAGGCGTATTGGCCGTTATATTGAGACAAACCTTGAGTTAGAGATAGTACGGGCGTGGTAGGGGTCCGCATTGGGCGTGGTAGGGGTCCGCATTGGGCGTGGTAGGGGTCCGCATTGGGCGCACTAGTCGGCAATACACATAGGCCTACCCACTGGTGTGTTATACCAGAAAACTGGCCACCCTTACAGGTGGGACGTCGTATTATAGGCATGTAGGGGTACCGACTACCACGCGCGTGTGCTAGTTATATCTCGGCAGCGCTCACACACTCACCCGGCGCTTGACCATGGAGACGGCGTGCCAGAACTCTGAGTGTGTGATGACTCCCTTGGCTCCCGGTGTATGGAACACGTTGATCTCATCCATCAGCATGCCGTCGCTCTTGTCACTCTCGTCCACTGGCCCGTCGTCCTTTCGGTAGAGGGGGATGTCCACCTCATGGTCTGACGTGCAGAGGATGGCTACGGTTAGTACTGGGTGTCGATTCTTACGTGTAGGTGTTTGCTACACGCATACACGTACCGCTCCGTTAAGGTTGAGTACGTTGATATCAGGCATACATGCATGCCTACTATAGTAGTACCCATAGGCAGCCCCATAAGTAAGCCAGACACAAAGCCGAGCGCGATAGTATGCTATCTGTGGGTCAATCACCTCACCCTCATTCTGAGCAGGATGGGCTCTGCACGGCAACTGAAACCGGTGTCAAAGCAGACGGGGGCAAAAAATGTGCAACAGAGGCCCTTAAATAAGCCGTGACAAGCGTGAAGTTCGAACACCTGCTCAAGCGGACGTCTATTTACAAGAGCCATCCTTACATAACTACGATATCATCTGGTACAAGTATTTAGAGAACCCACATCTAATTGCAAACCCCGAGATAATGCCACTCATAACAGCCTAAGCTAGCACTGGTACCAGCGAGTTCGATGTACCGTGCCATAAACCGTTGACAGCACTACTGAACATAGAGAACGTAGAGACATCCCGCACGTAAGTCCCCACATGTTTGTGTTATCGCATTCGCAATTTTACACATCATATCTTATGCATGCACACCACTTGCGTGAGCGTGAACAACCTTTGTGCACAAGCGTTACAACACTTTAATGAACAAGCTACACATATCATGAATAAACACAACTTACGTGGACATGAACAGCACTTGTAAATGAGCCACACATAGCTTCTGAGCGCATACCGTATGGTGCAGCGGTGGCCGCCCCTCGTCAGCACTATCCTCCATGTCACTGATTTCAATAGTAATGTCATCCTGCGCACCATGATCACGCACTTCAAGAGCACCGCTTTCAGTCAGTACATACGTTACTAAGGGCTCACCCTGTGCGGAAAGATGTGATAAAGTCGCTGAGGAGAGGAATGACTATGCACTTGTGATATATATATATATACATATATGTATACATTAGGTATGTATACATGCATGTATGTATGTATGTAATGTATGTATGTGTGTATTTGTGTATGTATGTATGTATGTATATATATATATATATATATATATATATATATATGTACATTTATATATGTATATATGTGTATGTACAATAACCCTAGACGTCACTAAAAAGCAGTCTACCTGTTCATTCAACTCGACTGTACTCGTGTCCTTGGGATGTTTGGAATCGGCTTCGGTTTCCCCCACAGCTGGCTGTTCAACATGGATTGCGCCTGTTTCATCCACAAATCCGGTCTGGCCGACTGGCTCACGTTTGGGTCTCATACTGTCACACACACACAGAGAGAGGTGAATGTCAGTTATAGATACGAATTGGAACATATTGGCGATGTGATGTATAAGGATGCGGCTACAGTCAGGCATAATGTACATATATGCAGACGGTTACATATATATATATATCTGAGCGCGCCTTAAAGGAATACGGGACCATCGTGTCTGTACAGTACGTGACAAGCTCTATACAAACATACAAGTCTCAATCACGTAGTAGGTGCCCATCCGTACCATATATCCACTCGCACACCGTTACCATACCAACCGATACACCCCAGAAGCGCCCGGACATACTTTGCTGGGATCGAGGCGTATGCCCTCTCGCCCTGAGAGTCCTGCAGGAACTTAGTAGCAAAGACAGACTGCTCACCCCCGTACCGGTCCCCAAACTTGTTCAGGTGCTTGAGTATGGCGTCCTCAGCCACATCGTCGATGGTACGTGCCACCTTAGCCATCTTCTGTTCCAGTGCGGCGTGGACGGGAAGACACAGCTCATGCTCAGCTGGTAAGGGCCGGTGATAGTCAGCGAACTCGCGGTTGAGACCCATCTGTGGGGGGTGGTTGGTTGGTGAGCACGGATTGACAGTGAGGTGTGTGTGATGTGTTTGTCTCTGCGTGTATTGGATGTGTGGTTATAATGTATACATACGGGTGTGTTGTATGTTGTGTTTGTATGTGCATGTGATGGTTACATATATGTGAGTTAAATGTTGTGCTTGTATCTGCGTGTGATTGTTACATACATGTGAGTTTAGTGTTGTGCTTGTATCTGCGTGTGATTGTTACATACATGCGAGTTTAATGTTGTGCTTGTATCTGCGTGTGATAATTGCTAGGACATGATATATACTTCCGTTCTGACAATGAAAGCGCAATTTAGATAAACGCATGTACCACATATAGATACGCTACTGCTTACCGCATCATTCCTTTCCCTTGTACTGACATTCATCCTAACACCTTATTGTACTACCATTCATCCACACACCTTATTGTACCAATATTCATCCACACACCTTCTTCACATTGGTCTGCAGTCTGAAGAAATACTTCAGTCGTGACTGCATGGACAACTGCCGCGCCTCTCGAATCATGCGCAGAGTGATCTGTGAGCGGAGCAAATGTGACACGTGCCACGTGTTATGAGATCAGCGAGCGTCAGTCAGAGTCACTACAGGGTCGTAAGAGTAGGTAGTACGGAAAACCCATCTGTTCATAAGCCTGAGAGTGGCTGGTCAAGAATGAACCACCATACAACACCCACCAGACAGGCTACAGCGGGCGATACATGGGAGACAGGGACATTGGTGAGGAGGATCAGCGGGCATGAATTTGTATAGGGAAGTCGGGACAGTCAGTAAACCAAGTTTGAACGCACACTGTACGCCAAGTTCAGCAGAACACCATTGGGTTGAGTACACAAATTGATTTTTTGAGGTTTTGGCTAGAACCCAAAGGCTGATAGGGGAGCGATTGTAGAATTTCGTAGTGATCTCTACCACGCGAAAGTGTCAACTATAATCCAGCTCAGAGATGGGACGCACGCCAACATGGTCTAGATCAGAACGCCATATAACATTCTGCGACGCACAGAAAAAGAAGGCCAATGCGCATCACCATACTTCGACATCCGGTTGATTGGTCTGAACAGAAGCACTTGTCTACCGTGAATACTTATAATATATATATATATATATATAGGTTATATTGCAAACAAAAAGATTCACGATAGCAAGCAATGTCCACTACTGAGTACGAAGGGACATAACACAATACATATATATGTATCAACTCCCCACTTAGATACCTCAAGTTCCTTCTCGACCTGTGGGTCGAGTAAGTTGTGTCTGATTTGGTTGTAGGTGTTGATGGCAAACTGCTCGTGACTGTTGTGGACTTCGCTCATGAGTGTCTCCTCGTCGATCATGGTCGGAATCCTGGCCTCCATTCTACTCTCGGTTCCGAATAGAAGAGATAGCGGGATAAAAGCACGATGAGCAATTCTATTTATAGCTTTACATGTCTACCACTTCTCGAATACACTCAAAACACAGGTAAACCTCCACCCACCCCGGTTCAAATTAGTGTAATATTATCAGAAGTGTGCAAACGTTGGGTTACCCCTCTGCAGCCATTGGGTACTGCAGACTTCTACAGTGGAAGGTATAGTGGCGGTAGAAATAAGCTTTGCATGTTTGCGTACACTTTTATCTGCGCAATAAGTGAGAGATATACTTGTAGTTCAATATATATAGGAACGGACGCCATGTGTACAGAGAAACACTATCACAGCGTGCCTCCTATATAGAGGTTCGGGTGAGAGTGCGAGTGTGAGTATATATATATCAAAAAAAATTGCGAGTCACGAGCCAAAACAAGGTGCCACACACAGAGTCAAAAGCTCTATTGAAATGCGACTTGGACGCAGTATGTATAGCCCAGGAGTAGCCCAAGAGTACAACAGACACGGCACCACTCCATCAGCGTGTAGGCGAAGGGCATAGAGTTGAGGGTTTAGGGTTTTGGGGTTCTAGGGTTTTCAGCTAGAGCCGTATCCGACCTACATTTCACGAGATCGGGTGACCTTTTTGAGACTCTCCATGACTTCGTGGATGGATGTGTGTCGCGAGTGGAACACTGATTTGATCATTTCCATTTTCTGAGTGAGGTGAGAGGGACGAGAAGAAATCAGATGACGGGACTATTGGGGCGAGGGAGAGATTTTAGGGTTTTGCCTTCCGCAACCAACGCGCATATACGTGTCAGGCCACATATATAGAGCTGTAGACAAGTACATATTGCTGTCAGGTTGCTCGTAAGGTGCGAGTGGCTCCCCTTGATTAAACTGTGGCATGTCTTCTCCCGATGGAGCTGCTTTCGTCCAGCTGTGTATTCGACCGGACCAATACACACCACGAGGGAAAGCTTTGAACAGCACGTGCCAGCTACACAACAAGTCATCTCCGATACGATATGAAGTTCACTGTGCAGCAACAAGTCATCTCCGATACGATATGAAGTTCACTGTGCAGCTGAGGCCTGAGTGTGCGCACAGACAGAGTGCACTCCGTCTAACGCATTCGATTCCTGAATAACGCATAGGACGACGTCCACGAGTGATCACAAATGTATTGCTATTGACGTTAGACTGTGGCCCGGTATACAGCGTGATACGCACACAAGTACACAACACATATAACCACACTCAAGACAGTCAGGATACCGAACTACCCACATGATGACAAGCACTACACTTTGAGGAATAAAGCATGCCAATGTCGCCCTGCACCGGCGTTTTGGTGAGATTTATCTACCTCTACGGTACTACGACCATTTCAAGACCCATAAAAAAAACAGCTAGTAGTCCCAAGCGATCGCACACACGCCCCTCAACACACTCGTAAATTATGCTCACACGCAAATACACACAAACACACACACACACACACACATATATATATATATATATATATTCATTCACAAATAATTCGTACCATGGCATATGTAGAGTTACTTTTACCGTCCGCAATATCCTGAAGTAGCGACTACACACCATACAACGCCCCGAACAACCTCGTAACTTGACACAACTTGGTACATTGACAGAATTAACCAGTACACTACACAGCAAAGCAATACCCTATCACACAACACACAAATCCGTCCACACGTCTAGTCAAATACCTTAAAATCCAAGGTGCCGTCCGCGGGCCCGGCTTCGGCGAACTCGCACAGTGCCGCCTGGATGGTATCCGGTGAGATAGACAGCAGCATGGGCAGGCGCTGGTACAAGAGCTCTAGGCGCTCGTAGGGAACATACACGGTTGAAAGACCACTAGTGAACAGATCTCGTCCGTGCAGAGTGGCGCCTGGGTGGGAAGTGGGGTTTGTGAGGTTGCAGGTGCAATGGAGGGCGGAGAATGAGCAAAGACAACAGTGGGACGGGGAAGAGGGGATGAGATCAGCTGTGGGTGTGTGTGCAGTGGGACGGGGAGAGGGGGGTAGATCAGCTGTGGGTGTGTGTACAGTTGCGAGTATTGTACATCTGATGAAAAGATCATGGTGACCTCTGTATGAGCACGGTAGATACGCCCATTGAAGGGTAGGATACCCCATAGAATGCGTTCTAAATGAAAGTATTAGTCATAGAATACGTTCACAATACACGCGGAAAACGGTACACGTGCACGTTTGTGCGAGATGCTCAAGCAATTGCACAACCGTGGACATAATGGCACACAGTGCATGACTCCCGTCAGCTGTCTAGAACACAGTGCATTTATCAAGGAGGTGTGTACATCCACTGGCGTACTCACCAACACGCATGTACCTGTCGATAACACTCGCCCCATGCATACTAAGCATGTGTAGACGTCAATGATCATTAAGTAAACTATGCAGAATTCGAGTAAAACTTAATATCAAATTAAAAGAAGGAAGTGGGGACATTCGCGCCTATACAGTACACGGGCAGAGGCATAGGTAGACATCCTGCGAAGGCCTTTATACTGACAACCCAGCTCATACGCACGTGTACACATCCAGCTCCCACGCACGCATACGCATCCAGCTCAAAAAAAATCAGACGTGAGGTGCGGTGTGCTGGAGACACATACCTGTCAGTACCAGATACTCGGCCATGTAGTTATCCAACGAAGCCAGCAGCGGCAACATGCCACCGTGCACTAGCCCGGAACTGTGCCGAAGTCGTGGGTGGGAGTGGGGTCGGCGTGTATGTGTGATCATGTAAGTGGGTCAGAGTGTATGTGTGATCATGCACCCTACAGTGATTGGGTGGTGGTGTACGCAAATGGTTTGCGAATTCAAAGAGTATACATGCAGTGGTTTGAATGCGACTCCTTGCATAGAACATGAGCAAGGTGTGGTATATCTAGTTCGATGGGATGGGCATGGCGCGATGCGGATGTGTGAGTTTGAAAGAGAATAGCCTGTGGTGACATACTATTAGTGTGGCCTGGCCGGTAGACCGGAATCTATTTCGTAACAGGGGGCGCCAATACATCATGCACGGATGGTACAACTAGCGAATATGGGAGCGCACACTTCAAAATTATGTACTACTTGATTTGGGCCCGGGGCCGAACTATTACCATCTACATGTAGATGACTACTGACATATACAACGGCACCTGTATTTGTGGCATCTATGTCTAATACTCAATATTGGATTAATAACTGTATATAATATATGGATGCATATATATATATATATATATATATATATATATATATATATATATATATATATATATATATATATATATATATATATATATATTTATAGACACATACTTTTGACTTCTGGCCTGGAAGGACGAGTTGTTAGTGGCTACGCGGTGGTAGCAACTAGTAGCCACAGCAGCGCCAGCATCGGTGACATGGCCCTCTAACACAGCAAACACAGGTCGTGAATGCAGCAGGTCATCGCACAGCTCAAACTGGTTGCGCAGCGCCAGGCTGTTCGTCTTGCTAATGGAATGCTCACTCTCTAACAGTGTGGGGCCTTTGTTTGCGGGATCTTGACGTAAGACTGCGTGAGTGAGACATTATAGGTGGGTGGATAATGTATCGAACTTCAAAATGACGCATGTGAATACGAGTAATTTGAGAGTGTCCTAGCAAGATACAAGCGCATCTGGTTGTGTGAAAAGTACAAACACTTACACGTCTACTTGCCCGCAGCTCTGATAACACATGAGCCCCAATATATATATATATATATATATATATATATATATATATATATATATATATATATTATATATATATATATATATATATATATAAATATATATATATATATACATATATATATATATATATATATATATATGTACATATGTGTATATAATACATGTGTGTACATACACATGTATGTGCATATTGTGCATTGTTATATTATATATATATATGCATTATATATACATATATAGTATATAATATGCAGTATTATATATATAAACATATATACAACATAAATATAATATTAAATATAATATATATATATATAATATATATTATATATAATATGTATATTATATATATTAATACATAATATATGTATATCATTAATTGTTACTCATATATATGTATGCATGGATGGATGGATGAGAAATATGCATACAGATATATATGTTATACATATGCATATGCCATGCGTACACACACACAAAACATGCATATACACATGCACATGCATGAAAGCATAGATACACATATATTATGCCTATAATATATATATTACATATATATATGTAATAATATATATAATATTGTACATATATTATAATAATATGCATATATAATACATATAATATGCATAAACATATTTATATATATATATATATGCGCTTTATATTAATGAACATGTGTATAGAAACGTATAATACATATATATATATATATACAATCCATCCACACACAGAAGCATATTATTATTACAAAACATCACACACATACACAAGAACATATTTTTATATATGCATACATGAAAAAAACATGCACACATTCGTCCGTGCGTGCAACAATGCATGCAAGTATACATAACATATAAACAGAGAATAAAATATATACATGTATATATGTATATATATATATATATGATGTGTGTGTGTGTGTGTGTGTGTTTTATACATATATATATATATATATATATATATATATATATATATATATATATATATATATATATATATATATATATATATATATATATATATAAAATATTACGTATATATATATATATATATATGTATATATATATTATACAGTATGTACATTGACATTCGAATAAACCATCCCCTACACTTACCTATCACACGTGTGCCATCCGTGTCCAGATTATTTGCACGCAATTCCGTTCGCAACTGTTTTACGAGCGTGTGTGTGAGCACCTGGGTCTGCAAATTATAAATCTTCATAGGTGGATTTGAAGACACAATCACCTGTTGTTCTTCCCCCTTCCGACTATACCCTAAACGTACACCCTGGAGTGCTACATGTGACTCAGTCACGTGTCTATTTCTAGTTAGGTCCCGGCTTGCCTGGGCCTCGGCCGAACGTGCAGTTGTACGTTTAGCCTTACGCGTGGCTTGCTTGACATCAGCCGCTGCTGCGGTGGCTGATGCGTAACGTACAGTCACATTTCCAAGTGTAGTGTTCTTAGCTATCCTTGTTACTGTAGCGCTCTGTATGTATGGTAACGTACATGTTGTCGAAGCCTTAGCCATACTTGCCCCTCGGGCGATTAGTGTGTGTGTCCCCATAGTGAAGCGTTTATATTTATAACACAGAAGTGTGAGGACTGTAGACCTGTTCACCCAATCGTAGCCTACAGCTGTATGCGCATAGGTTTAGGTTGGCCGTCTGGGTGCAAGTGTCCGATACGCCAATACGCCTTGCTACATACGACTTACACAGATAGAACTAGTGAACACATAGGCAGATGGCTGTATTTACATATGTATAGTTGCATGGACTAAAGTGGAAGTTGAAGTTGCCGCGCATTTTTTTGTTGACTTGTTGGTGTGTTGCTCTCAGAGACTCTCAGTCACAGTGTTTCACATGAACCACACGAGGTGTTATGTGACCCTGTCCTCTGGAAAAAAGGACAGGTGCACCATACGGTGTCATCACTAATATGCATGACACACAAGTATCTGATATGAAAATGACAAGTACAAGTACGATAAATATGTAATTCACTCTTCGTATGGTTCGTGTAAATGAATATTTATTATTATACATCACAAGACAGTATCATATAGTTTAGTTACAGTCAACCCTTGCACATAGAGAGTACTATCTCTGCGACTACCTCAGATACCATGTCAGGCGAAAGAGGTCCGAAAACGCCCGCTAGCAAACTAAGGGCTTTGCTGGCGGATGCCGAGAAGAATAAGAAGGCCATAGGAATGCCCTGCTGTTTCAATGCATTGAGCGCTGCGTTGATCGAGCGCGAAGGGTTCGAGGCAAGTCTGGTGCTCAACTACATACGAATTCTACCATGAAATGACTAATATACACTGGTTTGGTACCGGCATCATGTATCGTGATTGTTTTTCGTATAGTTGTTTGAGTTTAACTGTAGTCCGAACATGGTCGAGGTTTCGAGGTGTCTGGGTATCGATGATTTAGTGGCGGAAGATAAGTTATTTGTGTGTGTGGCAGAGTCATAAGGTTTGGAGGTATCGATGTTTTAGTGGCGGAAGTTGAGTTTTTGTTTGTGTGGCAGAGTCATAACGCTTCGAGGTATCGATGATTTAGTGGCGGAAGTTAAGTTATTTGTGTGTGTGGCAGAGTCGTGTAATTTGTTTGCCGATACCCACCACAAGTGCACTGCTTACATCAGAGTACGGTATCGCGTTGTTACACATTGGCAATGCTATGTAGTGGACTGGTGTAGTAGGTAGTATGTATGTATGTGGTCACTTTTGCGTCTTCGCATATGTTCACCAGAACACGCGCATAGCACAACTATTGGTCATTTAAACGTGTGCTTACTGCCTACCTTGTACACTCCGTATACCTACCTCTCCTAATGCAATATTTTTGTTTTATCACTGCGGGTTACCATCTTATAACCCGGTTGATAGATCTCTACAATTTGAACTTCACATTCCGGTAGGCAATGTAGACCCCAAGTTGCGGTGTCTGGTTTAGAGTTGATTGAACACTACCAGCACACATACGTACGAACTATCATAATTTCTTTATTGAGAGAGGAGGGGGGGGGGGTCAGGGGGGGGGGTATTTGATTAGATAAAGAACAAGTTACAGCTATAGGCTTGACCGGTCTCATCAGAAACCCCGTACTGAGATGATGGGTCTTCGCGTGCATCGCCAGACCATACAGCGTGTATACACTCGATTACCGCTACATATCTTGACCTACGACAGCAATGCACAATAATCGATGTGCAGTCGAGATACTCAATAAAAACACAGTGTTACTAAACTTTATTTTAACAAAGCTCCACGCAATTTCACTAATAAATGTATTCTGCGCAGTTAACTTTCATGAGCGGGTTTGGTGTCAGCGCCTCTCTACTAGGGCTTCCCGATACACAACAGGTGAGAAAAAAACTACTTTTCTACTGAAATACATTCCCTTGTCACTGAAATTCATGCTCAAAAAGATAAACAGTTACGTATGTTTATTTAGGTGCTTACGTTTGGTGCATATTTACTATCATCTGCTGTACTGTATTCTCTTGTCAGTACACTTCATGCTCGATGCGATCAATACTTCTACATGTTCAATGTGATGAATAGTATGTCTGTTTATTCAAGCGCTTACCTTTTGGGTGTGATTTTCACTCACATGGTTTATTATATTCTCTTGTCAGTGCATTTTATTTTCAATGTGATAAATAATTATACATGCTCAATGCGATGAATAGTATGTCTGTTTATTCAAGCGCTTACCTTTTGTGTATGATTTCCACTCACTTGGTGTATTATATTTTCTTGTCAGTGTACTTTGTTTTCAATGTGATAGATATTATACTCGTTCATTTCGATATATATATATATATATATATAATTATTCGACCGCTCACCCATAGCCTACTATTGTCTCTTGTATAAGGCTATGGCTCGTCTTTGGTATGTGAATAAAAGTAATGTGCTGACCGAATTTATTTTCTCATCATGTTGCGTGATCCTATTTCAAGGCTTTTGCACGTATCGCGCTTAGTGTATATGATCTCAATCCATTCAATATACCTTTTCTTAGATCTCGATGAATGAAATGGTCACCACCGGTACTAACATATGCAGCCGAGTCAATATTCCAGTCATCGGAGATGGCGATACTGTAAGTAGATACATATTCGTTGCAATGCACAACCTTCCTGTGTATTTGAAACGTACACCTGTATTGCTTAAGATCGGGTTAAAAAAATTATTTAATAGTCATGCCTTCAAATTGACTACATCTCACAGTAACCAACCCCATATTGCTGTGTACCACACCAACGTACTTCATACTACACTTCTACGGATTGATAGAGTGCGCGATTGTACTTTCTTGGATAAATATAGGGCTACGGTAATGCAATCAATGTAAAGAGGACGATACGGGCGTACGCACAGGCAGGATTCGCAGGGATCATGCTAGAGGACCAGGTAAACCCTCTCAGATGTGTAGCGACTGTAGCGTGCTATCGTTCGGACTACTGTCCTCAAACATGTGTTGCTTGCCTGATCTGTTTATCATCCGTGTCCTAATAAATGTCACTTGCTGATGTACGAGTCTAGTGCGAACGCTGGGCTCATTCAACGGTATGAACCCTGAGCTCATTCAACGGTATGAACCCTGGGATCATTCAACGGTATGAACCCTGGGCTCATTCAACGGTATGAACCCTGAGCTCATTCAACGGTATGAACCCTGGGCTCATTCAACGGTATGAACCCTGGGATCATTCAACGGTATGAACCCTGGGCTCATTCAACGGTATGAACCCTGAGCTCATTTAACGGTATGAACCCTGGGATCATTCAATGGTATGAACCCTGGGCTCATTCAACGGTATGAACCCTGGGCTCATTCAACAGTACGAACCCTGGAGCTCAATCGACGGTATGAACCCTGGGCTCATTCAACGGTATGAACCCTGGGCTCATTCAACGGTATGAACCCTGGGCTCATTCAACGGTATGAACCCTGGAATACCCATTCAACGAACCCTAGGATCATTCAACGGTATGAACCCTGGGCTCATTCAACGGTATGAACCCTGAGCTCATTCAACGGTATGAACCCTGGGCTCATTCAACGGTATGAACCCTAGGCCCATTCAACGGTATGAACCCTGGGCTCATTCAACAGTATGAAACCTGGGCTCATTCAACGGTATGAACCCTGGGCTCATTCAACGGTATGAATCCTGGGCTCATTCAACGGTTTCGGTGAACGGCTTGCGGCACCAGCAACGCGTGCACTTTCTCATACTGACACAAACGTGCAGGTCTCCCCTAAACGATGCGGACATACCAAGGGAAAGTCAGTCGTCTCCAGAGAAGAGGCTGTGCTGCGTATCAAGGCCGCTTGTGATGCAGTATGTTAAACGGACTATCATATTGTTGCGTGTATATGTCACTTGAGCTAGATGCTGTGGTTTCCAAACTATGTGGAGAGGAGCCGTCACGTTTGAATATTTATATGTGATCTATATAGTATCCTGATTCGACAGACGTGTACCAGGATAGTGAAAGTTTCATTCCGAACCCACTACACGGGGCAAACCTTACAGATAAGTTTTAGTGAAAACTCTTTTGATCACGTACCGTGCTCGCACAGTTTCACTGCTGCTACATTTCGGGTTGGTCACTCATTGGTGTGATGGCGCTACTTCCACGATTCTACGACAGAGAGACGAGTACCAGTTGGATATCCTCATCATGGCCCGTACAGACGCCTTGGCACAACACGGTTTGTATCTGGATTGGCCAGTGACTGTGTGGTGCTACGTTTTCCACCTCACTCCACTGACTTTCGAACTTTAACTATAAGAAGCCACTGTTACCGTATACGTTTCTGTGTACGCGCGATCGAAACCCTCTCAATTCTTTAGTGCCCCGTTGACAGCTAAGCTTGTTAGCATGTTAACGCCTATTCCTGTACAGAAATGCGCTCAAGTGGTTACGGACATTCTACATGTATGAATTCAATTATAATTCCTCTGTATATTTCGACGATGAATGTATCTCGAAAATTTCGAATCGCAGGTATGGAAGAAGCTCTATGGAGGATGAAGAAGTTCCAGAAGCTTGGGGCTGATATACTATTCTTGGTAAGCACTCCAAGAATAAGGATTATATATATATATATATCAAATATACTCGCACAACTAGCAAAAGGCCATATTACCCTCTAACAAATACTGAATGTATGAGTAGTCACCTATACTTGATAGTGCGCAAGCTACCTGACCCATAGTCCAATCAACTATTTGTGAATTGATTTAACTTGTATTCCAACGTGGTGACTGACCAATTGTACATACGTATATATGGCCCTGTCGCGCCCAGGAGGCCGTTAGAGACGAACAAGAGATGGAACTGTTCTGCAACTCAATACCGGGTAAGCGAATAAACGTCATCGCACATCTGCGCACACCTCATGCCAGACGAACTGTGCGTCACAGGCGTGCCTGGGTAAACTATACCCATCACTTGCGTAAGAGGTTTGCTTATGCATATAGACACGGAAAAATATTCATTCAATGCTGAAGAAAGCTAGAACTTACTTATATCGATCGAGAGGGATGAACCACTGATGACTCAGCGACAAGAATATTTACGCATTCTGCTTGTCTAAATCGAAAATTGCCAGGTTACAAGATGGCGAATCTCATAGAGGGAGGGCTTACACCCCTGCTCTCACAGTCCCGACTGGGTGAAATCGGATACTGCCTCGCAGCGTACCCCATCACTCTGTTATCGGCTGCTCTCAAGGTAAAGTGTTTGCATCAACAAGCAATAGTAGTGTCTGTATCACGAGAACTTCCTGAATATCGTTTATCTGCATCAAACAAGTACCTCAAGTGTGAAGGATTCACATCAAGAAGCCATAAATGGGTATTCGATTGCACCAATGAGGTCTCAAAAGGTTATACATTTGCCTCAATAAGGCGAAAGCGAGTTTTCGCCATAATAATTTAATCGAAGTAAAGTCTTCGCATTTCAAAAACCGGTTAAATATGTTGAAGTGGGTAGCGCTACAAAGCCTGACAGATTGCGAGAGGGTGGATTAACCTCAGCCCCTTCTTGCAGCCAAAGGTGCTGATTCAATACACAGCAGGAGAGATACATGTGCCGTACAAAGCTAGTTTATTGTCCACACACACGGCCCTTGGAGAGCAAATCCGATCCTATGTAGAACCGTATTGCATTCCATTGCATAGTGAATTTTGTATTTATAGCATTCGCATTCACAATGTACGCATGTCGTTTAATATAGTCTATTATAATTTGTGGTTTCGCATATGCTTAATTCAGGGCATGACTTCGTCTCTGAAGGCCATCAAGGACGGAGGTGATCCCGACGACCTGAGGGACAGTAGTAAAAATCCCATTCTGACTTTTGAAGAGGTGAAAGACATAGTGGGATTCACAAGCTTTTATCAGGAAGAAGCTAAGTATGCCCCAGCTGGTACCAGTACATATGAATAAAAAAGCTATATTTTACACGCCTTATGTATGCTCCTCAGGCACTGGTAGATTATTAGCTAACGCCGCTGAATGACATGTTTTTCGAGGAATCAAGGCACATCTTCCTTCTCGGGAAAAAATCTGGTACAGAGTGCATATATAACAGATACACTCCCACATGTTATCAAGTCATAATATCACTAGTTTAGAATTAGATCTCCCTCTCACCCAGTCTCCCACTCTCCGCTCGTTTAAAAAGTCTTCACCCATGAATCAGGTTTACACGTGCTGAGTGCTGTGAGCCGGTGACTGTGGACTGTGACTGTGCCAGACGGCCAGTGTGAACCTTGCGGCTTGCAGTTGACAGCCGTCAACTGTGTAGTGTGTGGCTGACTGGCTGTGTCCTGTCACTGTAGGCACCGCAATATGCATGAAACTATTGCGTCATTTGCATGATGGCGTTATTGTGACGCCCAGGATCACATTTATTTTTCGATGACATTCTTTTCAGTCATGATTCAGGAACTCTTTTCATTGCTTTACCAAATCATATGTGAATATTTATTTTTATGTATGTTTTTTGTTGAAAAACCTTTTTTTTCAATTCACGAATCATGGTGCTTTCCAATGAGTCCATGGGCATATAGGACCTGCTTATGGCTACCTCTCACTTGCTTGTAACCAAGAGAACTATAAGCATTCAACTCTCTTGCTTGTATCCAAGGAATACATGCAAACATAAATAAGACAGCTGGATATAGACGATGCATCAGAATACAAAGAAAGATGAACAGCTACAAGAACAATCTGCCGCTAGGGTACGAAACTGATTCATCCGGGCTTATCCCGAGAAATCTATTGGGGCACGCACCGCTTTCCAGTTTAGATCTGGATTACAACGACAACGAAGAGGCGTATGAAAAGTTACAGTTATTTGGCCGGGAAACAGGAGCTCATACCAAGTGGTCGTGGCAGTGTGTGAATGCTATACTGTCATGTGCAAGTGTCAATGCCATGATGACATTAGTGGGGTTGAACTGTATTGTCGGGCTGCTGTGCATCAACTGTGCGTTCTCGATTCTTTCGATAAATAGTGTCTTCTCAATTGCATCGTTCAATAGCTGTCTCAGTATTGGATGTTCGCAGGGCTTTATGGAAATCTGTATTTGAACCCCCATGTTTCATATACAATCGAAATGACCCTCAAGTAGCAATTGGATCAATGCCAAGCGCCTGGCTATTTGCACATTTTTTTGCTATCCCTAAATGGCAAATGCGCGTATAGCGAATATATCTACCAGTTCCCAGTACAGTGTGTATCTATGAGGCTACGAGACGAACAATCAGAAGAATTCGGTTGAAAATAGCACATTCATGGTCCCAAGTGGCCATATTTCACAGTATAGGCGACACATTGGGTTCACTTGGAGGATGTCTTTTAAATGAATTTATATTATATACTCGACCTTTCCCGACATATTCAACGACTATTCAGCAAAACGCTTGCTTGGTCATCAAGTGCACAATATGATATTGTTTTGATAATCGAATGCTAATTTAGCGGGACCTGTCTTCTCGCATTCAACTTGATAGGATGCATCAGTCGACAGTGATGTAGACCGAAGCAATATTGAGCGGCAGCACAAGATGCTCGGTATGGATTGGATTCGGCACTGCGTTGAACTCTTTTTGAATTTTCTTTTACTGCCCTGTGAAATTCGACCTTGGTTGCAGAGAATCCAGTTCCATGACTGCAGTGTTGCAAGAAAAAAATTAACATCTTACAATACCTCTTCAGCTTCAGGTAGAATCTATAACTCGCACATAAAGCACAATTCTGACATAAATAACGGAGCATCTCTCCTGTGAATTAAAGACTACATTGATTTAGTCTGAGTATATTAAGTTTGCTGACTAGATATAATGTGCGTGAGATTGTGTAGTGTAGAGTATATGATAGAATGCTTGGGGCTTGACATTTCAATCGTATATTTTCCCGGATTTTGTGGGGATTACTTCAAGAAGTGATGGATGGTAAAAACATAAAGAAACGACTGAACTAAACGTATCAGGCTACCCACACGATATTTACATTCTACATGGCTCCTACATAACAATCATCTATCCTGCGTGTGGTGTGAGATTTAACATGTGCGCGAAATCATCAACTCAGACACTCTTGTTACACGTATTGGCCATGTGAGTTACGTGTCAATTGGGAACACAAAAGTCGGTGAAGACAGTATTTAGTGAGTAAATACTAATAAACAGGCACTACGCTAGAGTAGTCAAAAGACAGTAGACACTATTAGTATTTAGTACTATAGACTATAGTAGTGTAGACAACCCGTACATTCTATTCACTACGTTCCGACCAATCAAAAGAACGATTTAAATTATCGGTTTTGTTGGCTAAGAAGTGTACAAAAGAGGGTTATGTAGACGACTAGGCGTGGCCGCGTGGGTCCAAACTCACTTATACATGAATACATTTCGTGATTTTTGAAGTGTTGGCTGCAGGATGTAGAGTGTAGACTGTAGAGTGTAGGCTGACGCTTGTGACGAGGCGGACGAGTGAATGCTGTAGCCTGTCTGTAAGTGTATAGTAGGCTGTGGCTTGTAGCAGTGCAGTGTAGGTCGTGGTATTAACAGACGGAGTTAAGTATTTTTTGAACACAATATTTCTTGATGTGACGAAAAGATAAAAAAACAGTGAGCATGAAGTTGTCACCATTGTGTCATCAAAAAGGGTTGTCTATGCTATAACATGGATTTTCGATGCTACGTCAGTCGTCAGATGGAAATATATAATAGATGTTCTGCACCAGCAGAGGGCGCTTTCATTTTAATATCGGTAATGGAATGACATCGGTATTGTGGGTATTGATATTGATATTGGTAGATAACTATATGCAGACTGGTATCGGTATTGTGGGTATTGGTATTGGTATGGTATTGGTATGGTATTGGCATCGGTATTCGTATTGGTAGTGATATTGGGTATTGTTATGGTCCACAGGTCACGCCGTCAAAAATGAGGCGAGTATAAAACGCCTATCAGCTCTTCTTCATTGGTATTCGAATCAACAGGATGATGGTTACTCGTCGTCAAGTACGCCGACAAGTACAGGCAAATAGATACGCCCATCACGCGGTGGTGATTGCCGGCGTGTGTGTGCCTCCGGACGTGTGCATGCGGATTCTAAGTGATCTGGACACTGAATCGCTGATAGAGTGCAAGCTGGTTTGTAAGGCGATGTATAATGTGGCCAATAAGGTACCCCTGAGAACACTCCCAGAAAAGTATGTTAGTATTGGAGAATGGGTTCTATTGTGCATGTGGCGAATATCCACAGTTATATTCTATAATGCTGAAACCGTTGCGTTTAAATGCTTGCTTCTGTTGGTGTATGAGTTGCCTTTGTCAGTGTATATAGCATCTATATCATCACGTATTATATATTATATGTTGTTTAGACATGATGTGAAGGACGACACACTTGTACCGACCAGGCACTTTCAATCACAGCCGCATCATTGGTTGGTCAATACTTCGAAATTCCCCTGTTTGCATTTACTGGGAGGTCACTCGCCTACTCCACAATTCGCAGTAGTTATAAAAACTGCGATAGAAGATAGGGAGTAAGAATATTCTTGCTCGTTTCATTTTGTCAGTGTACGGTAAATTACAGCCATATGAATTGTGATACGCTTAACTTTTCGCAAACCATACGGATATATAAGCAGTCTTGATAAAGCTTTTAAGGACGGCACGCTTGTACGTTCGTTGTGTGTTGAATGCTCAGCAAGCCTTTGTATTGTGTGCTGCGTCGTTGTCTTTATATTCTCGGCGACCGTGCGTACGCATTCACAGCAAGAAAGATTTTTTCTGCAGTTTATATATACTTGCGTTTTAAGGTACGATGAGATATTGCTCGTGGGCAAACAAGAATAGCAGATGATACAAATTCCTTGTCAAATTGTTATGAGATCTCTTACTTGATTGCTAACGCAACCGGGGGAGAATTCTTATGACAGAGGTATATAAACGCGCTCATAGCTATTTGTACACATGTGTGTGTTCCTATATATTCGTCTCATTAACCAACTACAAACACGCACGGTTTTCAATACAGACTTATCGGAGGGAGAAAAATACTGCCGAAACGACAGCCACAGATACTCAGCCTGTTATGCCATACTCCTCGGCTTGAAGTGCTCAATATCAATTTCAACACGTGGAAGAGTACACTTCGGTCCAAAGACAAACTCACCAGGGCCGCCAGACTCATATCTCATTTGCGCACCCTGAGCTGTGGCTTTATGTCGCCCGACCAGCGCTACTCCATGGACGACCACATCTTAAATGTAGTACATTTTCTCAAACTGCTTCCTTTAGTGTCCTCGTGGGAGTTCTGGCAGTGGCAGGTGGGTGATTTAGACCTCTTGGATCTTCAGAATTTGACATATAGACGCTCACAAGTGCCGCTTAGGTAGTCTGAAGTCCAATTCACTCCGTCAAGTACACGCACGGAACCTTCATCCGGGGATCAACGTACAGAGCTTACTACACGATTGCCCAGCGCTAGAGGTCTTGACACTGGATGGACATGTCCTCGACTACCCTCTGGTTAGCACACGGCTGCGGGTGTTACGTGTGAAGTGCATCGGTCTTGAAAGTGCACTCGTGGGGTGCACTGTCCTGGAGACTTTGGAATTGGACCACCAACAGGGCACGGTGCTTCCGCGATGCTCATCGATCCATAATCTGAAGATACACTTTGCAATTAATATACACAGGCTGCTAGCAAGTTGCCTTATAAGGCACCTGAGCTTGTTAGACCTGCCGACAAGCTTGCTGTATAAGCCTCATGTGCTTCCGCCCGGCTTACTTTACTTGAGAGTCGCAGGGTTGGATGCAGAGTATCCCCTCAGTCAGAAGGCACTGAACGTAGCCTCAGGCACCACATTTATCTATATATTAACTCCTGATTCGGAAACCATGAGAGACTACGACAATATGTCCGTGAGCGATTTTTGGCGAAGAATACGAAGAGCCTGGCCGTTCAAATCGTCGATATAGATGTTCGAGCGTTTGCCGTAGTACAACATGCCAACGCAATGAAAGGAAAGTTCCAGCTCCGCCGCGTATGAGACGACATAGAGTGGTTTCATGTATTGCATGTCAATAGTCTCGGGCAATCTTAAATTCTGAAGCTGGTGACTTGTACTGAACCTGGTCACTCGTACTGAACCTGGTCACTCGTACTGAACCCAGTGACTCATACTATACCTGGTCACTCGTACGGCACATGATGTCTTGTACTGAACCTGGTCACTCATACTGTACCTGGTCACTCGTACGGCACATGATTACTTGTACTGGACCTGGTCGCTCGTACTGTACCTGATGTAACTTGTACTGAGCCTAGTTACTCGTACTGAACCTGGTCACTCGTACTGTACCTGATGTGACTCGTACTGTACCTGGTGACTCGTACGGCACATGATGACTTGTACAGAACCTGGTCACTCGTACTGTACCTGATGTGACTCGTACTGTACCTGGTGACTCGTACGGCACATGATGACTTGTACTGAAACTGGTCACTCATACTGTACCTGATGTGACTTGTATTGAACCTGGTCACTCGTACTGTACCTGGTCACTCGTACTGTACCTGATGTGACTTGTACTGAACCTGGTGACTCGTACTGTACCTGGTGACTCGCACTGAACCTTGACTCGTACTGCATTGATACTAAGCATCGGTTTTATTGATCAGAACACGTCTTCAGCGGTGGTTGTCACTGTCTGAACTGTGCAAGCTCTGATTCGAGACAAGGATTCGTCACTTTGAAAGTTCTTATTCGAGACAAGGATGAGTCACATAATTCACCGGAAGTTAGAAGTGCTTGCTAGCTGTGGGGATGTTTTGGAGAGACGCGTTGTATGGACTAGCCTGAGATAGACGGGGTATTCACTACCCAGTACCTAATAGTATAACATGGGCTTGTTCCGTTCTCTGATGTACCGGACAGTGTCTGACACTCCGATTGCTGTATGTGCTCACAAACTCTCGACAAGGTCTGCGGAGATGTGTACCCGCCAGAAACCATTGGCAGTTATAAAGCTCTTGTTTCCTCCGTTCCGTAATGCGCGCCGAGGCTGAAACCGCAAGCACGCCCTGACTATATAGAGACGCGCGCACTAGAGGTCCACCCATGGCCCAAGTGAGTATACCCGCCAAAACAAATACGGGTTCAAAGCGTTAGAGAACACTTGGCCCTATTTGTTACACGTGAGATGGAATAACATTCAGTCAGAGAAGGTCTGCGTTGAGGGGACTGCCCATGGCACAAGTGAGCATACCCGCCAAAGCAAATACGGGTTCAAAGCGCTAGAGAACCCTTGGCCCTATTTGTTGCGTGAGATGCGATAACATTCAGTCAGAAAAGGTCTGCGTTGAGGGAACTGCTGCATGCATGCTATTTGGAGTTATGGGGAAATATAATGCGACGGAAATGGTGAGGTAACATATGAAAGAAAGCCGATCAGGATATAAATTATCTACTACCTGCGCCTACGTGGCAGGTTTATTATAAAAGTACATTTTGAATGAGGTTGCTTCTTTGGTCACGGAAAACATGGCCCCCAAGACCAATAGCGCAATAATGAGTTGTTACAGCGACGTTATAGAGAAGAGTGCAATTACTTGGTGAAGAACGTGATGTCCCTATATTCAGATTGGGGTCTGAGTCATGAACAAACCGTGTTTGCATACTACGATCTGAATACGTTATGTGCATATAACAACACGCATTACTGGCAGGCACCAAGCAACGTGTTGTGACGATAGTTTTATTTCTCTGAGTAATTCCATTTCGTCGCATCCAACGCGGGGCTCACGGACCCCGCTCGCCATTGTGACTTCCAATCATAGACGCTTTTGAAACGTTTTTACTACTACTTGCAGTAACCGCAAACTTCGTATTCTCGATGCAGATTTGCAATTGAGATTGAATTGTATGTAAGTGCAGGACATACAATTCAGTGAAAATTTCCGTGAATGCTCGGAACATCTGATCTCCCACAACTATCACGGTTTTTCCGTACCATTTCCTCTCACAGTTAAAATGATCCAAATGAGCTTCGAAAGTGGCAGTGAGTGATTCGGGCGAGCAACCGTAACCCACAGTGCGGCTTCCACATTATTATAAACTTCAGTATAGAACATAAGACACCAATTTAGGGAACACAACTTAGCGCCTACCGATGCTCATTCCGGTAAACTTGATGCGACCCTCTTTCTCCTTGCCGCCCCGCCCCCCAATCCCTCTCGCTTCAAGTATAGTCGCACAAAATTTATCTCATAAGCCAATGCAGTCTGGTTGGTGCTATCTACACTCACTGATGATCCTCTACTGTGCGGCTGACGACGGGGTTGCGCTGCTTCACAGCCACTCAACGCCATACTAAACGAGTTACAGCCACTCCACGTCATACTAAACGAGTTAAAGCCACTCAAGGCCATATTTAACGAGTTAAAGCCACTCCACGCCATAGTAAACGAGTGAGATTTGTTGACTACACCCGCATGATCCCTCTGTCCCTCAGGGGTACAGCATCGTGCCACATCTCTGTCTCAAGCAAGCATGCCGCCGATAGAACGCCCCACGCGCGAGTGCCTTTCACGACTCAACGCGTGACCCATTGGCTGTAGGCGCTGCTGGGAGACTTGCCAACGTGACATTAACACGTGGACACACTGCGGCTCACACTGTGGAGGTCAGGTGTACCAGGTGACGAACTCACATCGTGATAGACTCTCTTGTCATGCGTCTGTGGTTTGATTTGGATTGAACAAAGAAGTTGCCGTAAACAGCTCAAGTGTCGTAAACAGGTCGGTTGTCGTAAATGTTTTGGTTGTCGAAAACAGTTCAGTGGCGGCGCAACAACTGGAAGTGCATTATCTGCCGACGTCAATGTGAGATGACAAAGCCACCGACGATGTATCACGACAACTCAAGTCTCAGGTGCAATGCTAAACTATGTTGCACGTCCCATAACGCCCGAGAATGTGCTGATATACCCGTACAACAGTGCACATACGACAGTGCACATACGACAGTGCACGTACGCCAGTGCCCGTACGACAGTGCACGCTTGTGTCCAAGCACAAGACCATATAATCGGACACGGCATATATTACACGCAGCCTGAAATGCCATCACCGCTTCTTCTTGTTCTTCAACACCTCCTGCCTCACCTGTACCGATTGTATCACTACAGACGAATGGAGACGTTCAACTGAGTACATTGGCATACATACACCTCCTGAAACAACTGTACCGATTGTATCACTACAGACGAATAGAGAGGTTCAACTGAGTACATTGGCATACATACACCTCCTGAAACAACTGTACCGATTGTATCACTACATATGAATAGAGACCTTCAACTGAGTACATTGGCATACATACACCTCCTGAAACAACTGTACCAATTGTATCACTACAGATGAATAGAGACCTTCAACTGAATACATTGGCATACATACACCTCTTGAGACAACTGTACCGATTGTATCACTACAGACGAATAGAGACGTTCAACTGAGTGCATTGGCATACGTACACCTCCTGAAGCAACTGTACCGATTGTATCACTACAGACTAAAAGAGACGTTCAAGTGAGTACATTGGCATATATACACCTCCTAAAACCACTGTGTATGTGTACACCAAGGTATAAACCGATCAAGTGATTGGCGAGCACAGTCAATTGAATGGTCGATGAAATGGGGTTGGTACAGAAGTGCGTGTCAAGAAAATAGAACTGAACGTTTTCAGATTTGGTCCCAGAACTTTGTACGAACACCACACACAACTCACACAAACGGATTGTATCGCAGTAATTATTGAAGCGAGCATACAAAAATAGATCAAACGTCCCATAACTAACCCCAAGCACCGACTACAACACGGCAGCACCAACCAAACAATACACCACCACCTGGCATATAGCAGGTGGATATGAAGACACACCACACGGCGCATATACACCCACAGCTGTGATGCACATCCACCCAGTACCACGCGCATAAGCCAATCGCGTGACGTGACTTACAGTTGACAATCGTCCGCCCATCGGCGTCATCTGGGGGGATGTTGGTCAGGACAGCTAGCAGCAGCCACACGGCGCACTTGTACATGCGGTTGGCGTTCTCGCCGTCGTTCAGAAGCTCATTGGCTGCGGCGTCCTTGCACTGCAGTGACACGCGAGGTTAAGGAATGAATGGATAAGATACGCTCACACGTGTACATGTGTGTCTGAATGATAGTACTTAAGTGTGTGTTTGTGAGTACCCGTGCGCAATGAATAACGTACGCTCAAACATGTACATGTGTGTCTGAATGATAGTACTTAAGTGGGTGTTTGTGAGTACCCATGCGCAATGAATAACGTACGCTCACACGTATACACGTGTGTCTCAATGATAGTACTCAAGTGTGCGTTTGTGAATACCCGTGTGCAATGAATAACCTACGCCCACACGTGTACATGTGTGTCTGAATAGTAGTACTCAAGTGCGTGTTTGTGGGTACCCCTGCGCGTAGCAATCCAATACCCTAATAATGCTCATAGCTCATCTAAAACAAGTCTCCGTAGCGCGCGTACACACACATACACACGAGTACAGCAGCCCGAACGAATGTCATCGTATAGCTAACATGCACGACGAACGCAAAAGACCTACACCCACACACCACTGTGTAGAGGTCACCCGTAAACAACTGTGTAGAGGTCCCGCAGCATCCACCCTCCCCACTACACACATACGGCACTCTACACCCCGCACACGCCGAACCCCAGCACAGCCCAACGCAACTCAACCCAACCTCACAAATATCGCTCCGGACTCACCAATTTGTTCAACGTGTAGTCGAATATCAGCTTGTCGGCATTGGGGGTGTCCATGCGATCGCTGCCGATGCCCATCATCTGGCCCAGGTCAATGACCTTGGCGCGTGTCTTCTCCGCCTTAGCGAGGCAGTTGTTGTATCTGTCCCTCAACTGCTGCACCGCTGTTGGTGGTGTGAGATATTGTAAGCGGAAGCAGAGCGTAAGGCAATGCCCACAGAAAGGAAAGAGAGAGAACATTCGGGGTGGCATTAGCCGCCACATACAAACATACACACATATATATATATATATCTAGGGTTTAGAGTTTACCTATGATAGGTATACCTTGGTTGATTGCGACAGTAACCGTGCGTGCCTGTTCGATTTTCTGCGTAGCGACGTCCAACGCTAATCTGTACTGTTTCAGACCCCGAACAAACAGTGAGAGCGCACACATATGTCCGTGACGGTCTCGGGCCTGTGCATGAGTACAGAATTAAGTACAGGCAAGGTGAGTATACCGGTCTATAATTATTAAGTATATGTAAATATGTATAGTTTTTATACTACATCTATATCTACATTTACATCTACATCTACATCTACATCTACATCTACATCACATCTACATCATCTGCATCTACATCTACATCTACATACATATATATATATATATATATATATATATATATATATATATATATATATTATATATATATATATATATATATATATATATATATATATATATATATATATATATATATATATATATATATATATATATATATATATATATATATATATATATATATATATATATATATATATATATATATATATATATATATATATATATATATATACATATATATGTATATATATATATATATATATACATATATAATACAAACAACTTAATATATAAAACAGATATAGATATGAATATATATATATATATATATATATATATATATATATTACTTATATTTTATATATGTATATTTACATATACATATATATATATACTTTTCCAATGGGCGGTGAGATAGTATACCCGCGATACTTCGCACGCACATAGAACTGAAATTTTTCATACAGCCCGCCGTGCAGATACTGATGATACTCAGACTGTATCGTGATTGTATGCGTGCGTATAAAATAACACCGAACAAATCATGTGCCTGACACCACAATGACTAAAAGAACTGCCATGTGAACTCAGAAACAAATGCAACACTGTCATGTGGACGCACTTAGGGCAAATTTAGCCCTGTCCGAAAATACCGATGTGGTGGTGCCTGCGCAATTCAGGGTATTTTGAGGACATACCAAGCCAACGTAAGGATGGGTAGGTATGGGCACGCGGGTTTGGATATACTGATACAACAGACCGCCAAGCATCACCACTGACACTGACACTGACACTGACACTGACACTTAACGCAAAGACACTGACACCTATCCATCCTCCCTACCGCAGTTGACTGTGATAGTCGCGCGACCCTGCCCGCCTCACCGGGGGCGGTGCCGCTGTCCCCCAGACTCTGACGCCCCTTGTTGATGTACTTGCCACCCAGCCATACAATCACATCACCCCGTCGCCTGTAGTCGTCAATGTCCTGGATGACTTGTATCTGCAGACCGGGGGAAACAAGGTGTCAGTGGGGGGGTCGATTCTGAGTCTAATACAGGTGTGTACAGATAGTGACCAGTTCGATATAGGAACGACGCATGTTTACTACAACAAGGGAGACGGACTAGGGGAACAAGACCTCTCACTGCCAGTAGTAGAGCCCTTGAAAACTATGACATACTACTCATGGAAAACGATGGCAATTCAACACAGACTTCAATAGTGATGTATACTGACACAACACACATGTACACTAACACACATGTACACTAACACACATGTACACTAACACACATGTACACTAACACACATGTACACTAACACACATGTACACTAACACACATGTACACTAACACACATGTACACTAACACACATGTACACTACACACATGTGTACGCTACCACACATGTACACTAACACACATGTACACTACCACACATGTACACTACTGCGTTGTACACTAACACACACATGAACACTAACACACATGTACACTACCACACGTGTACACCAACACACATGTACTCTTGGCATACACAACCCACACATTTCAATACACCACATCCCAAAAATATACCTACACTCTTCATTGAGTAAAGAGCAGTGACCATATACACTCCGGCTGTTTCCATACATAGCTCGTCTACCTACAACCCCCACAGCCTGTACATACCTCGGTCAGTATCCCACTGTCTAGCGGACTGTCTTCACTAATACTTGCCACACTCCGACCGCCACCCGCACCACTACCAGACCCCGAGCCGCCATACAAGTTCATGGTATACCCTTTGGCCGCATTAAACACATTTGTGATCGCCGCAGGCATAGTAGACCGCCTGGGCGGCTCCTTATACACGTGCGGCGCCGCTTCAGACCCATTTCCAGACCCATTTCCAGACCCCCCCACCCCCTTACCCCCATGCACCGGTGCGTAGGCGTGTGTGTGCGTGCTGGCATCCTGCAGCGTGTTGTACGGCGTGGTCGTGAGCGTCTCCGCGTGTACGTGCTCCCCACTACTGCGTTTGCTCACATCACGGCCGTCTCTGCCTTGCTCGCTCACTCGGTGGTGGCTGCGATCCGTTCGGCCCATACTGCTATGCGGTCGGTGTTGCTGGGCTGACTGTGTGTGTACGCCGAGTGCAGCGGTGTGCTGCTGTGTGTGCGTGGTGGGCGTGGGTCGCTTGGGCGGCGTCTCCTGGCGGGTAGCGTATGCGGGTGATCTGAGGTCGTCGTGTTGTAGTTGTAGTTGGTGTTGGTGTGTGTAGATGCTCTCGGTGCTGCCGGTGCTGCCCCGTTGTCCCATGCGCGCGTCGTTGAGGTACAGGTTTGTTTGCGCCGGTAGGCTTGTGCCGTAGGTTTGCCTGATACTGCGTTCGTACCGTCCATCCACCTCTGCACGCGTGTAGCATTGATTTGTGTGCGTGATTACAGAGCTTCATAGTACTGGGTAAGTCTGTGTACATCGGCAAACACAATTGGCGATAGAGATTTATACAATGAACAGACGCGTAGGTGCCGCAAAACGTTGCACGGTCATCAAAGGGAACGAACGCGACTCAACGGAAAAGGGGCGACAGATACATTGATGACTGCACACAACAAGCGAACCAGAACATTCGTAGCTGCCCTGTCATGGTAAGACCCGCCCTTGGTAGTGTACGGGTAGTTTAGTCTACACCCCACACTCAGTCAGCCTTAGAAATCAGAGCTTCGTCATGTACCAGTGTGCAAATGCTGAGTTGGCTGGATCTCAAGCTACAGAGATGTTCTGTCCAGTTCAGAAAAAAGGGACCATCGGGCACAGAGACGCACTCGCATACGTATACACAGACTGGTTGATGTCACATATACACACGCACACACACACGCACGCACACACACAAACACCCACACACATACATACATACACACACTCACACGTGCGCACGATCATTCTATCTTGACGTGTCTTTGCCTCGGCCCCTCTAGCGCACACACCATCAGCGAAGGCATTCATGACCACGTTGTCCTTATCCACAATCACGTACGAGGCGGTCTCGTCTCGAGAGCTGCTGTTGCTGCTGACGCTGTCGTGCACGCCACTCAGCATGCCTGGCCCACTGGTGCCCAAGTGGGCTACATCGTACGCGTGCTTGTCATAGTCACCTAGTTAAGGCGGGTGGTTGTATATGAGATATATATATATATATATATATATATATATATATATGTGTGTGTGTGTGTAGATATAGTAGTGGCTCAGATGTACATATGTCGTCATTCGGGTAGACATGGTGATGTTAGAGGTATTTGTGAAGAAATCAGGGCTGTCATAATCGTGTTTTAAGATGAAAATATGCCGTCACTAGAGCAGACTTAGTAATGTTAAATGTCTGTATTTATTAGGGTAGTCATGTCGTTTCTGAGATAGACATATGCAGTTATTAGAGTGGTCATTTCATTTTAGAGATACACATATGTAGTTATTAGGGTAGACATTGTAATATTGGACATACAAATATCTAGAAATTAGGGATGATATGTCACGTTTGAGATGTAAATATGGAGTCATTAGAGCAGACAGTAATATAAGAATCGGGGTCGACATAGCAATATTTGAGATAATGATGTAAGAAAAATAGGGTCGACATAGACAGCAATATTTGAGATGATAATGTAGAAATTGGAATCGGTATAGCAATATTTTTTTGTCATATAAGTTGGCGTGCCTAAAGAAGCCGATAAACTTTAACTTACATACGCGTCATAGTCTGATCACCCGACGACACACATGGGCACAAGCAAGCTAAACACGCACAGTATTGCGTATAACGCGTGTAGGATTCCCGACAACACCCTATCTCTCCCCATCCCTCCTGACCAAGGTCGATTCAATAAAGCTTATATGTGCATACAAACCGGACCGTGTACGTGACCTGAACAATGCTCATATACAGAGCAACATAACCCCCCACAACATCGGTGCTCTGGCCCACCCACCTGAGGGTGAATCGCTGCCCTTCCCGTCGTTGAGTGTGAGTACATGCATGTCCTGCGAGAGGCCTGTTCGACACAGAGTGCGCGGTTGGCGGTGAGTGAGTTGGGTTGGGTTGGGTTGTTTAAGTGGCACGTACACGCCCGCGTGAGAGGGGTCAGAGAACGGATTGATTGCGGGTATAGCGTAGCAACTATATGGGTGCATGAGGAATCCAAAGGAGAGTGCCGCTGTAAGCTGCGGATGCCATGGGCGTGGGGCTGAAGCATGCCCCCGAGATACGAAACACGCACAGCAAGCGGAGCACAGACACTCAGTGCTTTCATCCTGTGTGGTGTCTGTCTGCAGGCTCGTACGACAGGGTATAACCAACGGGTACACATGACAACCAATGGTGCATACAGGATTTCAACAAAATAAACAGAAGCGCATACTAGGTACATGCGTGTAATAATAGTATGTTGCAAGCGTATGAAAGATACAAGCGTATAATACATAGAAGCGTATGAAAGATGCAAGCGTATAATACATAAGAACCGTACTCTTGTCGGCAAGGTGACTAGACTCACTCTGTGTGTAGTGCATGATAAATGCAGTGTGTAAACGCGGTTGATCACCGTGTACGCGTTCCCCCACTTCGCGTGAGTTATTCATACTATATGCGTGCAACCAACACACCTGTACTCCCGAGCCCAACTCTCCCGGTGTTGGGTGTGGAGACAAACGGATTAAGACGCGGCTGTGTAGGGTTTGCCCCTCTGAACTGTGACGACGGACTCTGCCGCACTGTCAACCCTAGTTCTGCGGCGTTCAAGGAAAGATTAGACTGTGCGTGTCTTATCGTGGCCTAGGTTTGTACTGTGAGTGTCTTATCATGGCTTAGATTTGTACTGTGAGTGCAATATCGTAGCTTAGATTTATACTGTGAGTGTAATATCGTAGTACTACAGCATTACAGTCGAGTGATGTTTGCCACGCGTGCTATCGCCAGCCTCTACACCACAGGGCAATTGATTTGATAGCAGTTCTGGTTAGTGTTTCTGTGTATAGTTCTGGTTTGTGTATCTGTGCATACTTTCACCAGTGGGGTACACATTCCCCTAGGTCTACAGCGCTTAAGAGAGGCTTGTATGTATACTGTGGGTGTTTTATCGTACCATAACAGTCGTGTGATAAGCGCCAACCGTGCTATCGTCAGCCGTCAGAGTGTGTCTGCGCTTAAGAAAAGCTTGTATATATACTGTGTATGTTTGAACGTGCCATAACAGTCGTGCAATAAGTGCCAACCGTGCTATCGCCAGCCGTCAGAGTGTGCCTGCAAATGCTTGGAAAGTGTACGCAGCTACCACTACTGACCGTGACCAGGTGCGGATGATGCAAGATGGACTACAACAATGGGCCCCAGAGTACTACAACAATGGGCTCAAACTCGGTTCAGTGTAAAGTACGGATAAGCGTACCCAATCCGCACATCAAAAGCCCTAGCGCTACTTTCCTCTCCTCTCTCTCTCAAACACACACACAAACGCTTGTACAAACACACACACACACGCTTGTACCAACGCACACATATGAGAAATGCGCTCTCGTTCTCTCACACACGCACACACACATCATCGCTTGTACCAAACGCACACATATGAGAAATGCGCTCTCGTTCTCATACACACGCACACACACATATGGTGCAAACGTACAACACACACACATACACACACACCTGCTACAAAAAAAACTTTATATGAGAAATACACACACACACACACATGGTGCAACGTACAACACACACATACACACACCTGCTACAAAAAAATATATGAGAAATACACACACACACACACACACACACACACACACACATACCTCTGCTGCAAAAACACATATGTGCAATACACTTGGCACTCGCCAACGCCTGATAAACCCATACCTTCATTGGACCCTCGGCCATCCGGATATTGTACCTGCCCTTGCATGTACTGCTTGTAGTATTTAAAAAACGTCGTTTTCGGGGTGTCGGTAACGATCCGAACCTGCGAATATCATTAAAGGCCATTATTGTAATTCGAAGAGATGATAGAGCAAATTGAGATACAATACATGGTGACTAGTTGCCTCGTGAATGATGGGTGTTCACATGGACGCCTATATTAGTGAGGAAAATATCCTTGGGGCTATGCATTATTGGAATGTACTACGTACTTATTGCATCAAGGGCCATTCGGTAGAAAAAAAATTGTGAACCATTCGGTAGGTATGATGTTCTGTGAACTTCCTATATTTGGACCGGGTCAACTCCAGTACACACTGGGTGTAATTCCAATGATTAATTCTGTATATATACATATATATATGTGTGTGTGTATATATATATCATCACATATATATATATATATATATATATATATATATATATATATATATATATATATATATATATATATATATATATATATATGTACGTAGATATATATATATATATATATATATATATATATATATATATATATATATATATATATATATATATATATATATATATATATATATGTTAAGATATATATATATATAATATATATATATATATATATATATATATATATATATATATATATATATATATATATATATATATGAAAACACACGCATGAAAACTCGTACCTGCTGCCCAGCGAGGGTGTGGGGCTTTTAAAGCTACTAATGTCACCCTGTCTGTGATTATCATGCCCTCCAGACGACTCTCGAAATGCACCATCTCCCTCCACCACCGCCGCCAGACATGTCGACATTCGACGATCGCCTCCTATTTTCGCTTTCATTGGACGATCGCCTCCTCTCTTCGTACTCGTTCGAAGGTTGTCTCCTCTCTTCGTTTGTATTCGAAGATCGTCTCCTCTCTTCGTTTTCATTGGACAATCGCCTCCACTCTTCGTTTTCATTGGACAATCGCTTCCTCTCTTCGTTCTCATTGAACGAGCGCCTCCTCTCTTCGCTCTCACTGGACAAGCGCCTCCTGTTTTCCCCGCCTGTTGCACGCCCGTACATATCCTCGCCCACTGTGCCCTGCGCCTGACCCCGCGGGTGTGGTGTGGACTGGTCCGTGCGCTGTGTGTGGTGCGATGCATACCTGCCTTCGCTGTACACTCGCATGTCCGCATTCGCACTCGTCTCTCTACCACTGCTACTGTGTGGTCTGTCGTGTGCCGTGTCGTGGTACCGTGTGTATGCGTCTGTGTGTTGGTGCTCATGCTCGAGTGTATAGTCCCGCACCCCCTGGATGGGTATACTTCCACTCGAAGGCCTTATCCCGGTAGACGCACTCCGCTCCCTGCGGCGGCCCCCGTACTCGCCCGAGCCTCGGCGCTCCATCAGGCACGCCTCGTTGCTAGACCTGCGTTCTCCATGGTATGGTGCGTGCAGGTGCGAGTGTGTCTGTGTGCCCGTGTGTGTGCTCCCGCACATCCTCGAGCGACCCTCTGTGTGACGTCCGGCTCCCCCCGTCGCGGTGTGGGTGCAGCGTGGGGTGTGGGTGTGGGTGTGTGGCAGGCGATGTGGGATTGCCCAGGGCCCTCTCTGCTGCGTACGCGTGCGCAGATGCCGCACCCCAGCCCCGTCGCCGCAGCTCTTCCGCCTGGCAGGCGCATTGACGCCCGTGTGTCTGTCCCGTGCACTGCTGCTAATACCTTCAGAAGACCCCCGTTGGCCGTTAGATCCCTCAGAAGGCCCCCATTGGCCGTTGTACCAGTCCTGCTCACTGCCGTACCGCTCGCCGTCATCCCGGTACCTCTCCTCTGCCTCACGGGTGAGCGTATCGTCTGTTTCGCTGCCACGTGTGTCGGTGCTCCGTCCATCTGCGACACCTCCTGATGGCGGCACGGCCACATTTGGCCCCAAACCAGTCCTGTTTGGCCCTAATTTGGTCGTATTTGGTCCTGATTCGGATCCTTCTGGCGAGCCGGCTGGCGGCTGTGGCGATGCCAAGCGCACTCTGAGCCCAGGCACATCCGGGCCACTCACGTGGTGTGGGTGTGGGTGTGGCTGCATGGACACCGTCTGTCGATCGGTGATGTGGGTGACCTGTCCATCAAACGACACCTGTCGCGTGAACCTCTTCTCGCGCAACAGTTCGCGCGTACCGCTGTCCGTCGCTTGGCTTGACGCTGACTCATCAGCGCCAGGGCCATGAGTGGTCGCATGCTCCGTGGCAACCGGATTCTCGGTAGTACTCGTGCATACTGCACCGTCACCTCCACAGTATCGGTACCTACACTATCCCCACCTACCATATCGGTACTACACTATCCCCACCTACCATATCGATACCTACTACCCCGGCTGAGTGGTGTTGGGGCGTATCCCTCTCGAGCGCTGTCAGAAGTGCGACAGAGGGCTCAGAGGGGTGGGATGGTGTATCGCTGGCTGGAGTGGCCTGGGCGTCGGGTGTGGTGTTGGTGACACTATCGGACATGGCCTGTGGTGCTATTGGTGCGGACGTGGGTGGGCTCTGGGGGATTGACAGAGGTGCCTGAGCAGTAAACGGTAAAATAACTGATTTAAAAGATAGTGTGGAACGGAATCTTCGTGCGCTGTGGCAGGGATTTGTTGCACTACGCATAGGACTTCTGGGTCACAGCCCTGTCTCACTGCGTGGCGTGCAGACGCGATACTACAGGTATTCTGTCGCCTAACTGATAGAATGCAGGAACAGGCACATCAGCTGTCAAACACGGCTCTTGACATAACGACCGCCGCAAGCGTGGCAAAGCATACCCAGCACGGTAATAGATAACGCTGCATCGCTGTACACACGCCTCATGGAATAATAGACTATGTGGCTACTACAATACAGTATAACAACAACGGCACATGGAGCACGGTAGGACAAACACGCCTCATGGGCTGATGACCCGAGTGGCACTTAGCCACATGTAGATGCGTGCATACATCATGCACTACGTTATATCTCATGAAGCAGTGACCTTGTCGTCATAACCGAAACAATCCGACAGTTGTGTGAGTACCATACCTGTAAGGTCGTGGCGGGTACCGAGTCTGCTGCGCCAGCATTGAGGTCCTCGATACCTGATGCGGCTGCAACAGAATGAGAGGCAGGATTGTATTAGCACACAAACAACAGGGTATGGTACCGAGGTCCTCAGGGCTCCTAACCGCCCACACAAGTCTTGATGCGATCCCGCAATATAGAATAAACTGACACTCCAAAGTATACCCGTAGTAAAACCATACGGAGCTCATACTGTTTCACATAAAATGGAATGCAAACGGGGTCTTCCCAATCCAATCGGAAATGCTTTCTCCCTGTCCATGAATGTTCACATTCACATGCACCAGAATAATTAAAGGGTACTGAAGTCAACGCTGTCGTTAGTCGTGCGTATCAGTGTTGATACCATGCCATACAACTGATCAATAAATCGTCATCCCAGAAAGAATATAAATTTCATAGCCTCATGAAATTACTGACTACCGTGATAAACCGTCATCCCAGAAAGAATATAACCTTCATAGCCTCATGAAATCACTGACTACCATGATACGGCCTCATGCGACGCATACGATGTGGGAGTGGGTTGAGTCGCATTTTAACTAAGACACTTTCATATATATGTTCAAGTCTCTCCAGCCCTGCGGCGATACAAAATGAACCCGAATTCCGTACCACCGTTACGTGATTGGTACACACGCTACCACACTGATATGCTCGAGAACGCTCAGTGTTAGATTGCAAGCCAGCAGAAATACTCATGCTACAATAAACTAGTACCATACTTTTACAATCGCCAGATCCTTACCTGCCACTTTCGTACACAATGTAAGGACATACACATACAAGCTTCCAGGCTGAATATGGGTTGTGATCACCGGCTACTCCTGTCTCAGCTTCAAAAAACCTTGACGTACAAAATTATGCCATTGCACCATGTACACTACGCCCACAACTACAGCTGCATTCAGCGTCTCATACTCGATTGATCGGTCTCGCTATACTATCAAGCGTACAAAGCAACCAGACAGGCAATTCCCCAGCTCATTTAAAATAGATTCTCACACACGTCAGCTCACCAGCTACATACATGTAAACACGAGTGTACGCTCATGGCCTATGCCGCACCCACCCACGACACCGGATACAGAGATATGACCTACCCAACCGGTCGGCCTCATTGACATCGCCGATAACCACTGACTCCTGGGCTTCATATTGCCCCAGTTTCATAAAGGGATGAGCATAGAACTCAGTAGCCGTCATGCGCAATGCGGGATCACGCTGCAGCAGACGGTGTAGCAAATCGCGCAGATCTTCATCGATACCTGTGCATAGGACACGACCACGTGGACTGTCTTCAGTACCAGTGACTATACCACAATGGGATTACATTTGAAGGCACAGTAAGGCACACTGTGAGCTAACAATCAGCTGTGACAGAGGGGAGATGCAGCACCAGACATGGCTCATGACTCAGCATGCAGAGTATGGTAATGGGCCAGAGACATCCGAAGGGGCAGGTGTCCCCATGGACAACCCAACAATACCAGCCACAGCATCCCTAGAAAGCTCTCTTTCTCGATACATGCGCACACCCACACTTATCGCTCTCAGCTGAGGATTGTCAGTATTACACACCCTCGTGTCACCATGGACAACCCAACAATACCAGCCACAACATCCCTAGGGAAGCACTATATCTCGATACATGCGCACACCCACACTTATCGCTCTCAGGTGAGGATTGTCAGTACTACACACCCCCCTTCAAAGCGCCTGCCAATTCTGCCACAGACACACAGCACACCCGCACAACCACACGGCCCGTATACTTACGCACACGCAATACCACGAGACGCCGCCACGCCAAACGCCAGAACTTACTGTCGGGAAACGTTAGCTTATCCCAGGTGTCTCTGATCACATTCGCAAGCTCTATGTGATTCGTAGCGGTGAACGGGGGTCTCCCGGTCAGACACTCGTACAAAACTGTCCCTATGCTCCACAGATCAGCCTTCCAGCCGTATGGCTGTGAGGCGAGGATTTCGGGGCCATGTAGAGTGGCGAACCACACAGTGTGGCAGCCAACTCTGATTCCAGATATCGCGCAAACCCGAAATCAGCCACCTGAGTAGTCGTGACACAGATATTAATGTGAATAGTGAGAGAGAATGGATTGCATGAAGACCCAAAATCAGCCACCTGAAGAGGTGTGACACGGATATTAATGTGAATAGAGAGAGAGAGACTGTACATGCAGTTTCAAAATCAGCCACCTGAGTAGGTGTGAAACTATATATATAGAAAGAGAAGACTGTACATGGAGAGATATGATTCGATGATAAACCCATCGTGCAAGATGGAGAAGATAGGGAGGATAGATTCATCTGTACGGCAGAGAATGCGGTACATATGCGGTATGAGTCACAGGGAGATGCATCATGTGTGTATGTGCTACAGTAGCTGATACCATTCCTTTAGTTTGAGCGCAGAAAAGGTAGCCAAGGCACCGCCTCTGTCCAAAGGACGACTCTGCCATACAGTTGCGTCACATTCTTTACGTACACATCACACGATTAAAGGCAATTGTACAAGTCATTATATGCCTATTTCGTTGCGTTTGCCATATACAATATACAATTTAAAAGATATTTCGTTACGTTTGTCATATATAATATAAAATTTCTTTGAGAATGAGGGTCCGCTTGCCACGGCCGATGTCATTAACTGTAGATTAGGATCCTTGTAGTGTACAACGGGTCCAATTTCTGAAAACTATTTATTTCGCCGATCCGACTTTTTTTAACATCATGTATGGAAACCTAAACGACTTGATGACATCTCACACATTAGAAACATAGCGAACACAGTGAAATACACATACAACATCCGGCCTGCAAGAAGTACATGAACACACACACCCCCTCCCCCATGCACCAAAAAATATAAAATATACACTTCTATCCATTTCAGGAAAAATAAGGAAAACCTAGGGGCAAACGAAGTCCGAACAATATGGTTGACAAACATGCGTACGACATTCGAATTGCACAGAACTCAGCCCAGATGTCTCGCCGTTCTGCTAACCCGTACACACCTTAAAGCACATCGACCCGTCCTCCTGCATCTGTATCCAATCGTGAAACAACAAAGAAAATAAAAAATGAAACGGGGATTTGGGACCCAAAAAATACGATGGCAGAATTGATGAGACCACGTGGTGTGAATCCAAGTGAGCTCTATACACAGAGGAATAGATACCACAATAATAAGAGTTGAGTGGCGCTAGTGCGATACAGCGTACACGATACTGACGGGGACGAAAACAGTATGACCACACATATGCATCACATTCATGTATAGGGACAAAAACAATATGACAAACATACACATCACGTTCATGTATAATAATATACACGTGTATTGAAGAAGGTTCCATATAAATGTAGTGTAGCTTACCTCGTCCATACACTCGACATGTACACTGTCACTACCAACACCGACATTCGCAGTTCATCGCCATGAGAATCCCCAGACAAAAGATAACTCAAGGCAACCATATTCACCCGTACAACCACTCAGAGAGAGTCAGCGTACCATATCATAGACATAGAACGCTGAACTCAAATTTCTCATGAAACCACAATCTCTTGATCACATTGAAGCTGTCTCTGGCCTAGTGTGACGAGAGGATACCTTTTACTGTATCAGCACGTTCTGTGGCTTGATGTCCCTGTGAATAATGTTGTGCTTGCTCAGGTGGATAACTGCACTGCCTATCTGCTGGGCCACCGCTCTACCGTGTCCAGTCCCATGGGCGGCTGTATGTCGCCTTTGTCGGTCTTGTTCCGCTTCTGCGGGGTAGTGAGAATGTGAGATTGGCAATTCTTGTTCAAAAAACGTGCAATATAAACCCATTGCATGGGAGTTTTGAGCCAGACACCTGAGGAAACGTTCGACCAATTGCGGAGGTCAGATAGTAAAAGATGGAGATACCTGGATGTAGTGCGACAGATCGCCGCCTTCGCAGAACTCCATGACGAGGTACATATGTTCAGAAGATTCTCCTGTTGTGTAGAGAAAGGTGGCATACCACAAGTGATTGAGTGTCTGCATGCCGGGCTCTGTGGTAAGGCAATGAACTAATCTCAAGCTCATAGCAACGCGAACCAAAACCGATATGCGATCAAATATCAAAAGATCAATGGGTGCGATAAACAGGCAGCCGAGTTTAGGTCATATTGCTATTGATTTTACAAACAAGTAATTGGCAGAGCTAATCCTATTCACAGGCGTGCACCGGTTAACCCCAACATTCTGCGATTGTTATTATGATTCACAGATTATGCATGGTACAAGAGACGCCTAGCTTGTTATATACACCAATACAACGATATATATTATTCTACCCAAATATCGCTACACTCACCATTTCGTCGTACAACCCGACAATGTTGGGGTGTGACATGCGGGTCATAATCTGTATCTCCAGTTCAAGATTGTCCAGCAATCTTGGCTTGAGCATGGTGGTATTAATGCGCTTGATAGCAAAGATCTCGTCATCCTGGAAATGCGTACAACAGCAACTTGATGGTTTAACGTAGGCAGTAGGTATTAACCAGTCATCACAAAATCAGTTAGCTATGGAGAGATGGTTTGAGGTGAAAGGGCCCCTGCCAGCTCTGTGCCCATGCCCAAAGACCACTTTGCCTGGGCTTGCCATTGAATGTGTCAAAATAAAATGGATCGCAAGGAAGTCTCCAAATCTAGTCTGACAGCTGAGACGCACCCTCTCGTGCTTGTGGTATGTAAATGCTCTTCTTTTCACACGCACAGAAAACAAACCAAAACAACCAAACCAAAAAATAACGATCGCCATTGGTCACACAGCGATGTTTACCTTTTGTCGCTTGGCTTTATATACTGTGGCGAACGATCCCTGTCCAATTTTATCGACAGTTGGGCGGTAGGCATAGGCACCTACCTGCTTTTGAAGCCCCCGGAGGACGGCATTTGGCGCGTTTTGTAGATACCTGAGCAATCAACAGAAATTGTTCCGTGAGATGATATGATCATGAAGACATGCAGCAAGTCACAAAAAAAAAGGCTTTAAGAAAAACAAAGTCAAGACCGGACAATGATTAATCAAATTGCACGATATCAGCGTACCGATTAAGATACCAATGGGACTTTCATTTATTAAATTGATTTTATGCAGTCCTCCAAATACTCTCAACAGAGAATAAGTGGACAGATGTAAGTTATATATATAAATA
>LUCW03002392.1:0-10733 GCA_001586965.3 Sphaeroforma sirkka | reverse complement strand
AGTAATATAAGAATCAAATCGACATAGCAACATTTGAGATAATGATGCAAGAAAAATAGGGTCGACATAGACAACAATATTTGAGATGATAATGCAGAAACTGAATCGGTATAGCAATATTTTTTTTTGTCATATAAGTTGGCGTGCAAAGAAGCCGATAAACTTTAACCTACATACGCGTCATAGTCTGATCACCCGACGACACATGGGCACAAAGCAAGCTAAACACGCAGTCAGTATTGCGTATAACGCGTGTAGGATTCCCACGACAACACCCTATCTCTCCCCCATCCCTCCTGACCAAGGTCGATTCAATAAAAGCTTATATGTGCATACAAACCGGACCGTGTACGTGACCTGAACAATGCTCATATACAGAGCATAACCCCCCACAACATCGGTGCTCTGGCCCACCCACCTGAGGGTAGAATCGCTGCCCTTCCTTCGTCGTTGAGTGTGGGAGTACATGCATGTCCCTGCAGAGAGGCCTGTTCGACACAGAGTGCGGTTGGCGGTGAGTGAGTTGGGTTGGGTTGGGGTTGTTTTAAGTGGCACGTACACGCCCGCGTGAGGAGGGTCAGAACGAGACGGATGATTGCGGGTATAGCGTAGCAACCTATATGGGTGCATGAGGAATCAAAGGAGAGTGCCGCTGCTGGCTGCGGATGCCATGGGCGTGGGGCTGAAGCATGCCCCGAGATACAGAAACACGCACAGCAAGCGGAGCACAGACACTCAGTGCTTTCATCCTGTGTGGTGTCTGTCTGCAGGCTCGTACGACAGGGTATAACCAACGGGTACACATGACAACCAATGGTGCATACAGGATTTCAACAAAATAAACAGAGCGCATACCAGGTACATGCGTGTAATAATAGTATGTTGCAAGCGTATGAAAGATACAAGCGTATAATACATAGAAGCGTATGAAAGATGCAAGCGTATAATACATAAGAACCGTACTCTTGTCGGCAAGGTGACTAGACTCACTCTGTGTGTAGTGCATGATAAATGCAGTGTGTAAACGCGGTTGATCACCGTGTACGCGTTCCCCCCTTCGCGTGAGTTATTCATACCATATGCGTGCAACCAACACACCTGTACTCCCAGGCCCAACTCTCCCGGTGTTGGGTGTGGAGACAAACGGATTAAGACGCGGCTGTGTAGGGTTTGCCCCTCTGAACTGTGACGACGGACTCTGCCGCACTGTCAACCCTAGTTCTGCGGCGTTCAAGGAAAGATTAGACTGTGCGTGTCTTATCGTGGCCTAGGTTTGTACTGTGAGTGTCTTATCATGGCTTAGATTTGTACTGTGAGTGCAATATCGTAGCTTAGATTTATACTGTGAGTGTAATATCGTAGTACTACAGCATTACAGTCGAGTGATGTTTGCCACGCGTGCTATCGCCAGCCTCTACACCACAGGGCAATTGATTTGATAGCAGTTCTGGTTAGTGTTTCTGTGTATAGTTCTGGTTTGTGTATCTGTGCATACTTTCACCAGTGGGGCACACATTCCCCTAGGTCTACAGCGCTTAAGAGAGGCTTGTATGTATACTGTGGGTGTTTTATCGTACCATAACAGTCGTGTGATAAGCGCCAACCGTGCTATCGTCAGCCGTCAGGTGTGTCTGCGCTTAAGAAAAGCTTGTATATATACTGTGTATGTTTGAACGTGCCATAACAGTCGTGCAATAAGTGCCAACCGTGCTATCGCCAGCCGTCAGAGTGTGCCTGCAAATGCTTGGAAAGTGTACGCAGCTACCACTACTGACCGTGACCAGGTGCGGGATGATGCAAGATGGACTACAACAATGGGCCCCAGAGTACTACAACAATGGGCTCAGGCTCTCGGTTCAGGTGTAAAGTACGGATAAGCGTGCCCAATCCGCACATCAAAAGCCCTAGCGCTACTTTCTCTCCTCTCTCTCTCAAACACACAAACAAAGCTTGTGCAAACACACACGCACGCTTGTACCACGCACACATATGAGAAATGCGCTCGTTCTCTCACACGCACACACACATCGCTTGTACCAACGCACACATATGAGAAATGCGCTCTCGTTCTCATACACACGCACACACACATATGGTGCAACGTACAACACACACATACACACACACCTGCTACAAAAACTTATATGAGAAATACACACACACACACACACACATGGTGCAACGTACAACACACACATACACACACCTGCTACAAAAAACATATGAAAATACACACACACACACACACACACACACACACACACATACCTCTGCTGCAAAAAAACACATATGTGCAATACACTTGGCACTCGCCAACGCCTGATAAACCCATACCTTCATTGGACCCTCGGCCATCCGGATATTGTACCTGCCCTTGCATGTACTGCTTGTAGTATTTAAAAACGTCGTTTTCGGGGGGTGTCGGTAACGATCCGAACCTGCGAATATCATTAAAGGCCATTATTGTAATTCGAAGAGATGATAGAGCAAATTGAGATACAATACATGGTGACTAGTTGCCTCGTGAATGATGGGTGTTCACATGGACGCCTATATTAGTGAGGAAAATATCCTTGGGGCTATGCATTATTGGAATGTACTACGTACTTATTGCATCAAGGGCCATTCGGTAGAAAAAAAAAAACTTGTGAACCATTCGGTAGGTATGATGTTCTGTGAACTTCCTATATTTGGACCGGGTCAACTCCAGTACACACTGGGTGTAATTCCAATGATTAATTCTGTATATATACATATATATATGTGTGTGTGTATATATATACATCACATATATATGTTATATTGTGTATATATATATATATATAATAATGTGGTATATATATATATATATATATATATATATACATATATATATACGTGCATATATATATATATATATATATATGTAATATAAATATAATAATATATATATAGTATATATATAATATATATATATATATATATATTTAAGAATATATATATATATATATATATATATATATATATATATATATATATATATATATATATATATATATATATATAAGCAAAACACACGCATGAAAACTCATTACCTGCTGCCCAGCGAGGGTGTGGGGCTTTTAAAGCTACTAATGTCACCCCTGTCTTGTGATTATCATGCCCTCCAGACGACTCGAAATGCACCATCTCCCCTCCACCACCGCCGCCAGACATGTCGACATTCGACGATCGCCTCCTATTTTCGCTTTCATTGGACGATCGCCTCCTCTCTTCGTACTCGTTCGAAGGTTGTCTCCTCTCTTCGTTTGTATTCGAAGATCGTCTCCTCTCTTCGTTTTCATTGGACAATCGCCTCCACTCTTCGTTTTCATTGGACAATCGCTTCCTCTCTTCGTTCTCATTGAACGAGCGCCTCCTCTCTTCGCTCTCACTGGACAAGCGCCTCCTGTTTTCCCCGCCTGTTGCACGCCCGTACATATCCTCGCCCACTGTGCCCTGCGCCTGACCCCGCGGGTGTGGTGTGGACTGGTCCGTGCGCTGTGTGTGGTGCGATGCATACCTGCCTTCGCTGTACACTCGCATGTCCGCATTCGCACTCGTCTCTCTACCACTGCTGCTGTGTGTGGTCTGTCGTGTGCCGTGTCGTGGTACCGTGTGTATGCGTCTGTGTGTTGGTGCTCATGCTCGAGTGTATAGTCCCGCACCCCCTGGATGGGTATACTTCCACTCGAAGGCCTTATCCCGGTAGACGCACTCCGCTCCTGCGGCGGCCCCCCCATACTCGCCCGAGCCTCGGCGCTCCATCAGGCACGCCTCGTTGCTAGACCTGCGTTCTCCATGGTATGGTGCGTGTGCAGGTGCGAGTGTGTCTGTGTGCCCGTGTGTGCTCCCGCACATCCTCGAGCGACCCTCTGTGTGACGTCCGGCTCCCCCCGCGGTGTGGGTGCAGCGTGGGGTGTGGGTGTGGGTGTGTGGCAGGCGATGTGGGATTGCCCAGGCCCTCTCGCTGCGTACGCGTGCGCAGATGCCGCACCCCAGCCCCGTCGCCGCAGCTCTTCCGCCTGGCAGGCGCATTGACGCCCGTGTGTCTGTCCCGTGCACTGCTGCTAATACCTTCAGAAGACCCCCGTTGGCCGTTAGATCCCTCAGAAGGCCCCCCCATTGGCCGTTGTACCAGTCCTGCTCACTGCCGTACCGCTCGCCGTCATCCCGGTACCTCTCCTCTGCCTCACGGGTGAGCGTATCGTCTGTTTCGCTGCCACGTGTGTCGGTGCTCCGTCCATCTGCGACACCTCCTGATGGCGGCACGGCCACATTGGCCCCAAACCAGTCCTGTTTGGCCCTAATTTGGTCGTATTTGGTCCTGATTCGGATCCTTCTGGCGAGCCGGCTGGCGGCTGTGGCGATGCCAAGCGCACTCTGAGCCCAGGCACATCCGCCACTCACGTGGTGTGGGTGTGGGTGTGGCTGCATGGACACCGTCTGTCGATCGGTGATGTGGGTGACCTGTCCATCAAACGACACCTGTCGCGTGAACCTCTTCTCGCGCAACAGTTCGCGCGTACCGCTGTCCGTCGCTTGGCTTGACGCTGACTCATCAGCGCCAGGGCCATGAGTGGTCGCATGCTCCGTGGCAACCGGATTCTCGGTAGTACTCGTGCATACTGCACCGTCACCCTCCACAGTATCGGTACCTACACTATCCCCACCTACCATATCGGTACCTACACTATCCCCACCTACCATATCGATACCTACTACCCCGGCTGAGTGGTGTTGGGGCGTATCCCTCTCGAGCGCTGTCAGAAGTGCGACAGAGGGCTCAGAGGGGTGGGATGGTGTATCGCTGGCTGGAGTGGCCTGGGCGTCGGGTGTGGTGTTGGTGACACTATCGGACATGGCCTGTGGTGCTATTGGTGCGGACGTGGGTGGGCTCTGGGGGATTGACAGAGGTGCCTGAGCAGTAAACGGTAAAATAACTGATTTAAAAGATAGTGTGGAACGGAATCTTCGTGCGCTGTGGCAGGGATTTGTTGCACTACGCATAGGACTTCTGGGTCACAGCCCTGTCTCACTGCGTGGCGTGCAGACGCGATACTACAGGTATTCTGTCGCCTAACTGATAGAATGCAGGAACAGGCACATCAGCTGTCAAACACGGCTCTTGACATAACGACCGCCGCAAGCGTGGCAAAGCATACCCAGCACGGTAATAGATAACGCTGCATCGCTGTACACACACGCCTCATGGAATAATAGACTATGTGGCTACTACAATACAGTATAACAACAACGGCACATGGAGCACGGTAGGACAAACACGCCTCATGGGCTGATGACCCGAGTGGCACTTAGCCACATGTAGATGCGTGCATACATCATGCACTACGTTATATCTCATGAAGCAGTGACCTTGTCGTCATAACCGAAACAATCCGACAGTTGTGTGAGTACCATACCTGTAAGGTCGTGGCGGGTACCGAGTCTGCTGCGCCAGCATTGAGGTCCTCGATACCTGATGCGGCTGCAACAGAATGAGAGGCAGGATTGTATTAGCACACAAACAACAGGGTATGGTACCGAGGTCCTCAGGGCTCCTAACCGCCCACACAAGTCTTGATGCGATCCCGCAATATAGAATAAACTGACACTCCAAAGTATACCCGTAGTAAAACCATACGGAGCTCATACTGTTTCACATAAAATGGAATGCAAACGGGGTCTTCCCAATCCAATCGGAAATGCTTTCTCCCCTGTCCATGAATGTTCACATTCACATGCACCAGAATAATTAAAGGGTACTGAAGTCAAACGCTGTCGTTAGTCGTGCGTATCAGTGTTGATACCATGCCATACAACTGATCAATAAATCGTCATCCCAGAAAGAATATAAATTTCATAGCCTCATGAAATTACTGACTACCGTGATAAACCGTCATCCCAGAAAGAATATAACCTTCATAGCCTCATGAAATCACTGACTACCATGATACGGCCTCATGCGACGCATACGATGTGGGAGTGGGTTGAGTCGCATTTTAACTAAGACACTTTCATATATATGTTCAAGTCTCTCCAGCCCTGCGGCGATACAAAATGAACCCGAATTCCGTACCACCGTTACGTGATTGGTACACACGCTACCACACTGATATGCTCGAGAACGCTCAGTGTTAGATTGCAAGCCAGCAGAAATACTCATGCTACAATAAACTAGTACCATACTTTACAATCGCCAGATCCTTACCTGCCACTTTCGTACACAATGTAAGGACATACACATACAAGCTTCCAGGCTGAATATGGGTTGTGATCACCGGCTACTCCTGTCTCAGCTTCAAAAAACCTTGACGTACAAAATTATGCCATTGCACCATGTACACTACGCCCACAACTACAGCTGCATTCAGCGTCTCATACTCGATTGATCGGTCTCGCTATACTATCAAGCGTACAAAGCAACCAGACAGGCAATTCCCCAGCTCATTTAAAATAGATTCTCACACACGTCAGCTCACCAGCTACATACATGTAAACACGAGTGTACGCTCATGGCCTATGCCGCACCCACCCACGACACCGGATACAGAGATATGACCTACCCAACCGGTCGGCCTCATTGACATCGCCGATAACCACTGACTCCTGGGCTTCATATTGCCCCAGTTTCATAAAGGGATGAGCATAGAACTCAGTAGCCGTCATGCGCAATGCGGGATCACGCTGCAGCAGACGGTGTAGCAAATCGCGCAGATCTTCATCGATACCTGTGCATAGGACACGACCACGTGGACTGTCTTCAGTACCAGTGACTATACCACAATGGGATTACATTTGAAGGCACAGTAAGGCACACTGTGAGCTAACAATCAGCTGTGACAGAGGGGAGATGCAGCACCAGACATGGCTCATGACTCAGCATGCAGAGTATGGTAATGGGCCAGAGACATCCGAAGGGGCAGGTGTCCCCATGGACAACCCAACAATACCAGCCACAGCATCCCTAGAAAGCTCTCTTTCTCGATACATGCGCACACCCACACTTATCGCTCTCAGCTGAGGATTGTCAGTATTACACACCCTCGTGTCACCATGGACAACCCAACAATACCAGCCACAACATCCCTAGGAAGCACTATATCTCGATACATGCGCACACCCACACTTATCGCTCTCAGGTGAGGATTGTCAGTACTACACACCCCCCCTTCAAAGCGCCTGCCAATTCTGCCACAGACACACAGCACACCCGCACAACCACACGGCCCGTATACTTACGCACACGCAATACCACGAGACGCCGCCACGCCAAACGCCAGAACTTACTGTCGGGAAACGTTAGCTTATCCCAGGTGTCTCTGATCACATTCGCAAGCTCTATGTGATTCGTAGCGGTGAACGGGGGTCTCCCGGTCAGACACTCGTACAAAACTGTCCCTATGCTCCACAGATCAGCCTTCCAGCCGTATGGCTGTGAGGCGAGGATTTCGGGGGCCATGTAGAGTGGCGAACCACACAGTGTGGCAGCCAACTCTGATTCCAGATATCGCGCAAACCCGAAATCAGCCACCTGAGTAGTCGTGACACAGATATTAATGTGAATAGTGAGAGAGAATGGATTGCATGAAGACCCAAAATCAGCCACCTGAAGAGGTGTGACACGGATATTAATGTGAATAGAGAGAGAGAGGACTGTACATGCAGTTTCAAAATCAGCCACCTGAGTAGGTGTGAAACTATATATATAGAAAGAGAAGACTGTACATGGAGAGATATGATTCGATGATAAACCCATCGTGCAAGATGGAGAAGATAGGGAGGATAGATTCATCTGTACGGCAGAGAATGCGGTACATATGCGGTATGAGTCACAGGGAGATGCATCATGTGTGTATGTGCTACAGTAGCTGATACCATTCCTTTAGTTTGAGCGCAGAAAGGTAGCCAAGGCACCGCCTCTGTCCAAAGGACGACTCTGCCATACAGTTGCGTCACATTCTTTACGTACACATCACACGATTAAAGGCAATTGTACAAGTCATTATATGCCTATTTCGTTGCGTTTGCCATATACAATATACAATTTAAAAGATATTTCGTTACGTTTGTCATATATAATATAAAATTTCTTTGAGAATGAGGGTCCGCTTGCCACGGCCGATGTCATTAACTGTAGATTAGGATCCTTGTAGTGTACAACGGGTCCAATTTCTGAAAACTATTTATTTCGCCGATCCGACTTTTTAACATCATGTATGGAAACCTAAACGACTTGATGACATCTCACACATTAGAAACATAGCGAACACAGTGAAATACACATACAACATCCGGCCTGCAAGAAGTACATGAACACACACACCCCCCCTCCCCCCATGCACCAAAATATAAAATATACACTTCTATCCATTTCAGGAAAATAAGGAAAACCTAGGGCAAACGAAGTCCGAACAATATGGTTGACAAACATGCGTACGACATTCGAATTGCACAGAACTCAGCCCAGATGTCTCGCCGTTCTGCTAACCCGTACACACCTTAAAGCACATCGACCCGTCCTCCTGCATCTGTATCCAATCGTGAAACAACAAAGAAAATAAAAATGAAACGGGGATTTGGGACCCAAAAATACGATGGCAGAATTGATGAGACCACGTGGTGTGAATCCAAGTGAGCTCTATACACAGAGGAATAGATACCACAATAATAAGAGTTGAGTGGCGCTAGTGCGATACAGCGTACACGATACTGACGGGGACGAAAACAGTATGACCACACATATGCATCACATTCATGTATAGGGACAAAAACAATATGACAAACATACACATCACGTTCATGTATAATAATATACACGTGTATTGAAGAAGGTTCCATATAAATGTAGTGTAGCTTACCTCGTCCATACACTCGACATGTACACTGTCACTACCAACACCGACATTCGCAGTTCATCGCCATGAGAATCCCCAGACAAAAAAAAGATAACTCAAGGCAACCATATTCACCCGTACAACCACTCAGAGAGAGTCAGCGTACCATATCATAGACATAGAACGCTGAACTCAAATTTCTCATGAAACCACAATCTCTTGATCACATTGAAGCTGTCTCTGGCCTAGTGTGACGAGAGGATACCTTACCTGTATCAGCACGTTCTGTGGCTTGATGTCCCTGTGAATAATGTTGTGCTTGCTCAGGTGGATAACTGCACTGCCTATCTGCTGGGCCACCGCTCTTACCGTGTCCAGTCCCATGGGCGGCTGTATGTCGCCTTTGTCGGTCTTGTTCCGCTTCTGCGGGGTAGTGAGAATGTGAGATTGGCAATTCTTGTTCAAAAAACGTGCAATATAAACCCATTGCATGGGAGTTTTGAGCCAGACACCTGAGGAAACGTTCGACCAATTGCGGAGGTCAGATAGTAAAAGATGGAGATACCTGGATGTAGTGCGACAGATCGCCGCCTTCGCAGAACTCCATGACGAGGTACATATGTTCAGAAGACTCCTGTTGTGTAGAGAAAGGTGGCATACCACAAGTGATTGAGTGTCTGCATGCCGGGCTCTGTGGTAAGGCAATGAACTAATCTCAAGCTCATAGCAACGCGAACCAAAACCGATATGCGATCAAATATCAAAAGATCAATGGGTGCGATAAACAGGCAGCCGAGTTTAGGTCATATTGCTATTGATTTTACAAACAAGTAATTGGCAGAGCTAATCCTATTCACAGGCGTGCACCGGTTAACCCCAACATTCTGCGATTGTTATTATGATTCACAGATTATGCATGGTACAAGAGACGCCTAGCTTGTTATATACACCAATACAACGATATATATTATTCTACCCAAATATCGCTACACTCACCATTTCGTCGTACAACCCGACAATGTTGGGGTGTGACATGCATGCGAGGTCATAATCTGTATCTCCAGTTCAAGATTGTCCAGCAATCTTGGCTTGAGCATGGTGGTATTAATGCGCTTGATAGCAAAGATCTCGTCATCCTGGAAATGCGTACAACAGCAACTTGATGGTTTAACGTAGGCAGTAGGTATTAACCAGTCATCACAAAATCAGTTAGCTATGGAGAGATGGTTTGAGGTGAAAGGGCCCTGCCAGCTCTGTGCCCATGCCCAAAGACCACTTTGCCTGGGCTTGCCATTGAATGTGTCAAAATAAAATGGATCGCAAGGAAGTCTCCAAATCTAGTCTGACAGCTGAGACGCACCCTCTCGTGCTTGTGGTATGTAAATGCTCTTCTTTTCACACGCACAGAAAACAAACCAAAACAACCAAACCAAAAATAACGATCGCCATTGGTCACACAGCGATGTTTACCTTTTGTCGCTTGGCTTTATATACTGTGGCGAACGATCCCTGTCCAATTTTATCGACAGTTGGGCGGTAGGCATAGGCACCTACCTGCTTGAAGCCCCCGGAGGACGGCATTTGGCGCGTTTTGTAGATACCTGAGCAATCAACAGAAATTGTTCCGTGAGATGATATGATCATGAAGACATGCAGCAAGTCACAAAAAGGCTTTAAGAAAAACAAAGTCAAGACCGGACAATGATTAATCAAATTGCACGATATCAGCGTACCGATTAAGATACCAATGGGACTTTCATTTATTAAATTGATTTTATGCAGTCCTCCAAATACTCTCAACAGAGAATAAGTGGACAGATGTAAGTTATATATATAAATATGTATGTATGTATGTATGTATGCTTGCATATATGTATG